>JAAGKR010010290.1:0-23305 GCA_011419295.1 Clarias macrocephalus | reverse complement strand
TTGGGAAGTAGGAGAAGGTTTTTGGAGCAGATGAGGAAGTAGGATTGTGTGTGTGTGTGTGTGTGTGTGTGTGTGTGTGTGTGTGTGTGTGTGTGTGTGTGTGTGTGTGTGTGTATTTACACATGAAACGCAGGCACTCAATGACTTTGTTTTGGTCTAAAAGAAAATGTGTGCCATGTTGTTATAGGAAAAATCTCACGAGTGATACACACACACACACACACACACACACACATACACACACACACACACACACACACACACACAGATACTGAGACCATAACACTAACATTCGAATAGACACAGTAAATGACACTAGTACATTAATTCACTTTCTCTCTCCACATACAAACACAGACTAAAACCTGAAGGAAAAAAAACACTAACAAAAAGTAACACACAATAATGCACAATAGGAGATTCTTGTACACAGTATCACACACACACACACACACACACACACACACACACACAGCAAAGTTCTAAAGAAAACAGTAATGCAGAATAACAATTTTTCCCATTCAAAAACAAAAACATTGTAAGAGGAACTAACACACACACACACACACACACACACACACACACACACACACACACACATATAAACATGTACTACAGGGGACACACATACACACACAGTCTAATAATTTTTCAGAAATATTTAGTTTTCTGGATTTGGGAAGTAGGAGAAGGTTTTTGGAGCAGATGAGGAAGTAGGATTGTGTGTGTGTGTGTGTGTGTGTGTGTGTGTGTGTGTGTGTGTGTGTGTGTGTTTACATATGAAACTCAGGTACCCAGTGACATCGCTGTGGTCAGACAGGTTAGACAGGTTTGAGGGTTTCTGTCAACAAACGCTGGCCGCCGTCTCCTAGTTCGTCTCTTAGCTTTTGACAGCAACACGACACAGCACTAATTTTATAATCCACAAATTCCCCTCAAGTTTCTTCCTACTGGGAGTCAGAATGAGGACTATGAGAAAGTCTCCTGATGGCTCGGCACTGCGAACGTTTTCACATGCGCACGTCCTGAACTGTTTCCTTCCTCTTCCACCAAGATGAATCTCAATTACGTTTCAGTGACTCTTCTTTCACTTTCTTCCATTCTCAAGTTAACAAGACAGAAAGAAATGCAGTTCGTCATGTTGCCAAGATGAAATCAGAAAATAAAAATGTTGGAAAACCTAAAGTTTCATCTCTAACTCTGAATGTTACAAAGTACTGAAGACACTGACGTCTAGTAAACATCTTCTCATGGAAAACTTTAACAAATCACTAAACGCTTTATTAAATAATTACACATTTTTTAATTATAAAAAAATAAAGGGTTCTGTTACCTTTTCATAAAATAATGCAATACTTTCTTTTTAAACACTTCAGTGAGAGTATCCAGGTCCTGGATCACATCTATAACACATCTATAAATCATGTTCAGAAAAATCACATCCAAAAATTGTTTGTTTCTAGATTTTTTTTGTTTGTTCTAAAAATATTTATTAATATGTTCATTTATTTATTAAATACAAAAGTCCTTTGTTGGACTATACCTTCCGTCTTTGTTCCCAACAAATCCCACTTTGTTTGTTATGATTGGCCACAAGAATTTACTCTTACCTATGATTGGTCAAATCTTCACTGAGGTTGAAATGTAAGTCAATCCTACAGGTGGTACTTACCCCTGAGATTTATCTAACTTTTTTTTCCCGTTTATCCCAGTTAGGGCCTGAACACAGGGTCAGCCAGGATACAGTGCGCCCCAGGAGGAGATGGGGTTAAGGGCCTTGCTCACGGACTCAACAGTGGCAATCTGGTGGTGCAGGGCCTTGAACTCTGACCTTCTAATCAGTAACCTAGAGCCTTTACCACTTGAGCCACAACTGCCCTGAAAACATGAAAACTGTGTCGTATTGTATATTAATTTTTTTAGAGCATTTCATTAAAAAAAATACTATTTTTTCCTTCTATATCTATTAAAACTAATCTCATTAATATAAACCTGTGATTTGCGGGTACACTACTGTAAGAGCTGCTGTTATAGAACATTCCAAAGCCCAATGGATGAAGAACACATATGCTTGTGTAATCGTTTTATTTAAGATTTTCCCCACATTTCTTTCTCAATCTGGTCTTTCCACCAAATCCCATCCACCAGCCAAGCCTCCCGCCCATCACATGAAGTCTACTAATTAGACAGGGTGTGAGCAACACTGGCAGCACCTCCTGTGTCATCTTGGTTTTTACTGTGGCCAAAAAAAAAAAAGATTTATTTATATAAAACTTTTCATACTTACCTTTTCAAAACTGACCAAAACCTCAATAAGAGATCAATCAAAAAGATCAAAAAGAGATAATCAAGAAATTATTCCTTACATATATGGAAAATAAAGGAATTTAATGTTATAAATGAAAAAGATAAGGAAAGAGTGTTATATTTTATGTGATTAATGTACCTAGTGCACTGTGCCTTGGCCAAGTGTTGCTCAAACATCAGGAATTGCAAGTTCCCTCCTCTTACATGCAGACAAACCTGTTCGAGCACATAGCATCCTTTGAGCGTGATGTAAACTCTCTTGTTTGACTTGTCAGGTTTCCATTTGAGATACAGACAGGGAAAAAGAAGCAGACCTCGCATTCTGGGACTCTTCTGTCCGACGTATCAGTCACCATGTCGTACACGGCCAGGTCGTACACGGCCAAGTCGTACGGAGACAAGTCCTACGCGGACAAGTCCTACGGCGACCGCTCGTATGGCGAGAAGTCTTTCAAGGACAGCGCTTACACGAACTTGGATGAAACAGCCAAAGCGGCATACGATCAGCAGCTTCTGAAGGAAAAGCAGAAGCGCAAAGAGGCGATGCACTGCGAAGTCGCCGCTCTCGTGATCGGATTCGTCGGTCTGATCGGCGTCGCGGCTGTTACGGGTCTCCCCATGTGGAAGGTGACGGCGTTCATCCAGGAGAACATCATCGTCATGGAGACCCGCTGGGAAGGCCTGTGGATGAACTGCTACCGCCAGGCCAACATCCGCATGCAGTGCAAAGTGTACGATTCCCTGCTCTACCTGCCCGCCGAGCTCCAGGCTGCCCGAGGTCTCATGTGCACCGCCGTGGCTTTGACGGTACTCGCCTGCGTCATCTCGACCATTGGGATGAGGTGCACCCGCCTTGTGGACTCACGGCCACGTGTCAAACACATCACCCTGATGGTCGGTGGATGTCTGTTCCTGGGAGGATGTGTAGCCACCCTCATTCCTGTCTCCTGGACCGCCAACGTCATCATCCAGGATTTCTACAACCCCCTGCTGATCGACGCGCAGCGACGAGAGCTCGGAGAGGCGCTCTACATCGGATGGGTGAGCGCAGCGATTTGCTTCGCAGCCGGGGTTATACTGCTGTGCCGTCACGCACCCAGAATAGATGAGACGGAGGACGTCCACTCCGTGTTGTCCCGGGCCCAGTACGCTCCATACAATAACGCTTATCCTGGATATACCTATTACCCAAGTTACAGCTACCAACCGGCATACGGACATCACCCTCCTTCTGTTGCCTACGTGCCATCTGCATATTAAAGGACTAATTATAGGACATGTAGGACAGAAATTTCTACAGTTGTTATGATCTCTTGTGTTCATTTGCTCAGTGTCCTGGACTCATCAGTGTAAATAATGAACATGGATCGTATTCTCTTACAAGGAGACTTTTTTTTTTTTTCAAACCAATATTGTATGTTTTAACCTTGTCTATTGTTATGTGTAAGTTTTTAATGTAAAAGCATTTTCAGTAATGAACTTGACTTTGTGTTGTCACTGAGCACTATTAGTAAAAAATATTCAGTACATAGTATAAACATTAGCTAGACTGATCATGTGACATACTATGGACATTACTAAAAACACACAATTGTAAGCTCTTGTTACAATGCCGTAAAACTTTTCTTTGAATCCATATGTTTTGTTTTATGTTTATAGTGTTTGTTTAAAATAAAATTTTATTATCAAAGTTACAGTAGACCACGCATTTGTTTGTTTGTTTGTTTGTTTGTTTGTTTGTTTTAAATTAAATAGTGACTCCAAAGTCAAAACGAATCCAGTGACTTTGTTGGGTATACACAATGGCGTCAGGTGTTTACACCCACTTTATTTTGTACAAAGAATTCCAGAAACAGCGCAGCACATCTGGTTGAACCTGTTTGTGTAGTTCTGCTAAAAAGCTGTGTGATCTCAGTGTCGGCTTGTAGACACACCTGTAACTCAAATTAATCAGCCGGAAATCTAACAACGACACAGGTGGGAGTCTGGAAGCCTAAAATAATTTTGCAACATCACCTGGGAGAAACTGTTCCTAAAGTCAAATATCATTCAATTTGCTTTATTAGTGTTGGAATTGGGATTAGAGATTAGAGAGTAAAAAAACTCGCATACAAATAGCTAGTTTGCCCACACAGGGTGTAAACGAATACAAATATCATGGTTTTAAAATGAATAAACAACAACTAAAAAAAAGTCAAGTGCGTAAAAAAGATTAACTGTAATGCATGTGAGTGGTCAGATATCAAGATTATTGACTGGACATGAACTGGCAGAGCTGGCAGAATTAAACTGGGCTCTAAACAAAGATATATAAACATTCATGTGACAAAGTAAACAAACAAACAAACAAATAATAATAATAATAATAATAATAACAATATATAAATATTATTTTGCTAATTGTAGGAATTTATTTCTGGGGGAAAAATTCTCTGCCAATAGATTAAGATTAACTTACATTGTTAGCAAATGTTGACTAGAAATAAGCTGAATAATTTTAGTTTGGTGTAGTATATATATATATTTCCCCCGTTTTATATATATATATTTCCCCCCCCCCCCCCCCGATTTTCTCCCTAATTTACTCGTGTCCAATTCCTCCCCGTCACTAGGGGGCGCCACATTAAGGCTACTACTACCACTCAGCCGGGAGAGCCGAAGACTATCACGTGTTTCCTCCGAACCACGTGATGCCAGCCGACCGCATCATTTCGAACTGCTCGCTCGCGCACCGTTGGGGGCGGAGTAACACACTCGGAGGACGGCGCTATTCGCTCCCTCCGTTGCGTGAGCTCACAGATGCCCCTGACTGGCTGTAGAGCCGTGATTAATGTGGGAGCACTAAGTACCTCTCTTCCCTCCCCTCTGAGAGAGCTCGGCCAATCAGCTCTCTCTAGACCTCCGGCTACGAGAGGTTACAGCACCACCCGGGATTCGAACTAACGATCTCCGGATGGTAGGGCGAGCGCTTTTACCACTGCGCCACTCGGAGGCGTAGTATATATTTTTTTAAGTGGATAAATTGGATTGACTAGAGTCAACAAACTTGCTGTCATTTTCGCAGTGTATATGATCCACCTACAGTACACAAAAACAAAGATATCTACTGTTAGTGAGTGAAAATATCTTGAATATATAGTATAGTAGTTAAATGTATCTACACTGTGTTAAAATAAGACTGCAACAAGCCAAATATAAAATTAGTAAGTTTATTCCTGACAAATTATTATAATTTTTTTTATTCTTGTTCTTTTGGCAGACAATGTTGCTAGTTTTAGGAATTTATTTCTTGAAAGAAGCTAATTTAAAAGACATTTTGCTTAAAAGTTTAGTGAAATTAAATTAATAATCAAATATTTGTGAACTTATTTTAAGAAACCGTAGATAAATTTAGATAAAAACCAAAATATTTTCTTTTTCTAAGACATCATTTTTTGCAGTGTCGGGCTGCAGTCAAGACTATCTACACTACCGCTCGAAAGTTTGGGGTCACTTGCAAATTTTTTTGATTTTGTTTAGCGATTTTTTTTCTACGTTCTACAACAATACTGGAGATTTTACTCACTCACTCATCGTCTAGCCTATCCCAGGAGACAGCGTGCCAGTCCACTGCAGGGAACAGCAGATTCATACACCACACTAATTCACACAGTACAGGCCATTTAATAATGCTAATTATCTTAAGCCTAATCTGTCTTTGGACTGTGGGAGGAAACCGGAGTACCCAGTGAAAACCTACCAAGCACAGGGAGAACATGTTACTCCATGCACACAGAGACGGGAACCCAAACCTGGCTGGGAATCGATCCCAGACCCTGGAGGTGCAAGGCTATGAAATAACACATATGGAATTAGGTAATGATGTAACAACAACAGTAAGTTGTTGTTTTACGACACGGAGGTCCACCTTAGAGTTACATAATATAAGTAGCAGAAATGTTTCAATATCAACAAGGGAGATTGTTGTTTATTTTGGACTATATATATATATATATATACTTTATAATGCTAATTTATACATTAGCAGAAATGTATAAATCAGACTATACTGATTTTGGACACCCAAAATCACCTTTTGAGCTGTAGTGTATATTAAGTTCAAGACCAAAATCACCCAAGATCGGGTCCAAATAAGTCAGTATTGGAGATTTTGGATTTAGACCAAAAAAAATCCCCCCAAAAAATGACATCATAGAAATTGAAATCTAGCCAAGCCTTTGAACTGGAAGAGCTAGAACTTACAGACAATGCTGGCAGTGCTGGCATACTAAAAAAAAACTCTAAACAACTGGATTCTTGTTCTGCAACCTGATTCCCACACCCAGGGACTGATCATATTATCTAGTAGCAAGAGAGAATGGCATATTTCAAAAGCTACTGACTGTGTCACAAATCTGTCAAGCAAGTCAACTGACCTCATGCTTCAAAAGAAAATACATCAACATACAGAATCACATCATGTCCCCTAAGCTCTGCCATGGGGACCTTTATAGGAAACATTGTACTGTAAGTCTTCCAGTGAAGCCCGAATTAACGAGTAACAAGAATTACAGTTTTAAGGTGGAGTCAATTACAGGTCCGCTGCCAGTGGTTGTATATTTTACTATTAAATAATTCACCAAACTTCTTAGTTTCTCATTGTTTACTAGATAAAGTCCATCCAGGATATAATACTGTTATATAATAGTGCACAGACAGGTATAATGGATAAGGAGGTATAAGGACTAAATGAGTTAAGAGCCGGTACTGTAGTACTGCGTGAAAGAGTTGAAAAATTGGGTCAGTCATATAAGAATGGGATAATTGAATAAATGTAACATCAGTCGATTTCTCTTTGTGTTTAATATTGTTTGTATTTTCATAAAAGCGATCTGGAGACCTTTTGAAGTCCACCCTATGGACACGTTTCATAAAAACCAAGCTTCTCTTTTGGTTAATGTGTGTAACGACATCATTGAAGCGCATAATCCGTACGGTAATGTTTGACTTCGGCTAGAGGCTATAAGGCGTAGCAGAAACAAGGAACTGCATGTGACACTCTGAGTCTGTATGTGTTTGTTTTTTTTACGGATCCCCAGGCATCAGTGGTGAGTTTGGTTAGCTGCTCCTTGCCCCTCCCTTCCTGGCAGGTGCAAATGAGCTCAGTGTAGAGGGATACGATTTCACAGCAACCACCTGGAGATCCCGCCCATCCTTTTGCTTCATTCTGCGTTACGGATGCAAGTGGGCAGGGATCAAGTGCACACAACTCATCCGCCGGGACTGCTTCTCCACCTGAATACGGATCCCAGCAAAACAGAGAGAGAGAGAGAGAGAAAGACTGAGTTTCTTTTCCAGGTAGAAAGAATTCTCTACTGCTTGCTCCATTCAGACTGAAAGTTGTGAGAAGTTTCCATCCACTGGACCACGAGGAGACCGAGCTAAGATGGCAGGCCAGCCGATGGAGCTGGCAGCACTAGTCCTTACTCTGTTGGGCTTCATAGGGGTCTCGGCCAGCACGGGGTTGCCCATGTGGAAGGTGACGGCTTTTATCCAGGAGAACATTATCGTTATGGAGACTCGCTGGGAGGGTTTATGGATGAACTGCTACCGCCAGGCCAATATCCGCATGCAGTGCAAAGTGTACGACTCGCTGCTCTACCTGCCTCCTGAGCTCCAGGCTTCTCGCGGCCTCATGTGCTGCTCGGTGGCGCTGGCTGCCATTGGCTTGTTCATTGCCATCACAGGGATGAAATGCACCGCCTGCATACAAGGAAACGACCGCGCCAAGCGGATTGTTCTCATTGTGGCTGGCTGTCTAATTATCCTTGCCTGCCTCTCCTGCCTTATTCCTGTCTCCTGGACCGCGAATGTGATCATCCAAGATTTCTACAACCCCCTCCTGATTGATGCCCAGCGCAGGGAGCTTGGCGAGGCGCTCTACGTCGGATGGGTTTCCTCTGCACTGCTTTTTGCTGGCGGGTGCATATTCTTATGTTGCAGTGGGTCCAGCGATAAACGACCTGACCGCATTCCTTACAAGAGGGATGTGCCGTACGTTGCGTACCAACCTCAGCCACAACCAGTGGTGTATCAGCCCAGATCTGCCGCTGCCTATAGTTTTTCCTCCAGAGAACCATCCTTCATCCAGACATCAACTCAACCGTCCACTGCCCACACATACAGACAGCACAGCTTCGTCCAGCCGTCCAGGCAGCACAGCTTCGTCCAGCCGTCCAGGCAGCACAGCTTCGTCCAGCCGTCCAGACAGCACAGTTTCGTCCAGCCCTCCAGGCAGGTGTCGGTCCGTAGTGGTGTTGACTATCTGTGAAAATGACAGGATAAGCACGAACTGACAGCTGAATGAGGACAGTAAAGGGGTTACGGTAACCCCATCCGGACAATATGTCTTTAGAAGCGTATATATCCTTGGCTAACCTTACTTGTGAAGTTATTTTAATGTTTATTTGACATCAGCTTTATTTGAGTGTGTAAATCATATGTACAGTACGTGGCTTATGTTTGAAAAGTCAAGATGATTTACTGTAATCTCCAACTCTGATTATTGATTATATTTTAGAAGAATGTGTTATAACTATAAGTTATATTTAGAGTTGATTGTCACATTGGACTGAAGAATGATAAATTAAATTAATGACCGTTTTTTTTTTTTTTATTTTTGAGGGATTTGTTTAGAGGGTGAGACAAGTTCCTTGCACGCAACAATGTTTACCAAACTCTTTGTGGACTCCTTCGTCGTAGTGATCGGTGTGGCCCAAGGCTATTGTTTGAAATGTAAGCCAGTGGGACTATATTGTCTCAAATTCTTCACTGGAACACTCCCTTTATATCCACCAAACCATACAGGTAAAGCTGAACAAGGACAACGTCTAATAAACATTACTGGTATTTGTTCATTTTCATGTTTTGTTGGCAAAAGAACAGGTTTGATGTTTGAATACAATAACCTAAAAAAATCATTTTTTTCAATGAAGATTGAAGCTTAAAAGTTTAAATGGACTAATGAAACGCTTTTTCATCCTGTTATTTCACAAACTCTATGTAAGAAAAAGAAACACACTCAACCTTCAAATTGCTTTTGGGATGATGAAGATTGCAGGATTTTCTAAATCGTTGTTTTGCCAAAAAAGTAAAACTTTTGAATAAACATAGTTTTTATTTCAGTTCTATATGTTATATATGTTTGCATCACATAATAGGAATAATTTGTGGTGAAGTTACAGATTAGCACTAAGATTTGTTAACTACAAAGGTGTAGATTAAATCAAAGTGAAAGAATTTTTTTATATTTGTCCATTTGTTACACTTATTATCCCCGTAAGGCACTAAAGCCAAGCTTAAAAGTCGTAAAGAATCGAGAGAGCGCAAGCAGAGAAGACTGGAAATGGAAATTAAAGGCTAGCGTGATTTTGCATATTTCTAAGGCGAGGCAAATGAGGAACATGCGGAGCGATCGGTCACTGAACAATGCCTGGTTATGGTCAGGGAACACCAGTTTATTAGGTATATTTGCCATATGGGTCACTTCGTAGATATATAATCACTCGCTGTATGCATTCTGTTGCCTTTCACATAGTATTGGCACCCCTTCATCGGATGGGAAAGAGCACCACTGGACCTGAGAGGTGTTGTAATGGTGCTGATAAGTGGTTTGTATGTTGAGAAAAGAAAAAAATCAGGGTGATTTTCCAGATGCTCAAATTTAAGAACAGCCAGTGCCAGTGGAACAGTATGGTTCATGCTGAAATGTACTTCTTTTAATAGTTGCATTCATGACTAATTTCATACTTAGCAGTTGTAGCCTACATACAGGGTGGCTTAGTGGTTAGAAATGCTGCCTTGCACCTCCAGGTTCGATTCCTGCCTCGGGGTCTGCGTGTGATTAGTTTGCATGTTCGCCCTGTGTTTGGCGGGTTTCCTCCAGGAACTCCGGTTTCCTTCCATAGTCGACATAGTGACATGCAGGCTCATCCAGACATTAGGCTTGACATTGACATGCATGACATTAGGCTAACTGGTGTCCTCAAATTGCCCAAAGTGTGTGAATGTTGACCAGAGGTCCTACAATGGTCAGAAATTGGATTAAATTTAATGCTATGGGCTTCACAGTCCCTCGTTGTACTACGGAGGTTTCTAAATGGATATATACATTCCATTTATTCATAACATGTTGGTTATTAACATTATTTAAATTACATTTAACTACAGCTATAATGATGTTGCAAAGCTTACATTTGTACTTCATGAAAAATGATGTCATCAGGTTAACATACTGTATTAGACTTGGAAATGAGGTTGCCATGGATCCATCTGACCCATACCCTGGAACAATATCAGCATGATTGGGTTTAAACAACTCACAATAAAATTGTATCGCCTATAAAATAAATAAAATAAAATAAAATAAAAGATATCATGGCTTATTGAGTCATTAAACTTAAGGCTAAATTTGACTTAAATGCTACATCCATTATGTGTGTAGTGCCATAAAAAAGATATCTTGTGACTATGTTGGAAAATAGTTTAATTGTGAAAAAGGTTAGTATTACTCAAGACTCCTGACAATCTTTCCTGACAACTAGTATGAGCAGTGGTAGATTTGATCAGAAGGTCTCAGGTTCAAACCCCAGCACCACCAAGTTGCCCCCCATTCCCACCCTTAAGCAAGGCCCTTAACCCTTAACTTAACGAAATACAAATGTAAGTTGCTCTGTATAAGGCTGTTTGCCAAGCGTGAATTTAACAGTAGAAAACAACTTGATGCAGAGAGCAGGTGTGTGTTTTTGTAGTAGTGGAATTATGATGACCTTAACCCATATGTGTAAGAAGAGAACAAACCTGCACTCAGCAGGAGCCCTCATCCTCTTTAACCAATCACAAGCCTCCCATAACAGAGAGAGAGATACAGAGATAGACAGAGAAAACGAGTGATCTGTGCATTCATCAGTCTTTCTTGGCTTACTTCTTCACCCCTGTAGACTGGGTTTAAGGATGACTGGGAAATGTTCGGATAACTCGCTAGAGAATAAAACTTTATGCACACTAGCTAGACAAAGGCACCTGTGAGTGATTTCTGGAAGTGACGTCTGCCTGGTTCTCCTCATGAGGGATAGATGTTACTCTTAAGCAAGGACTGGAATTTACAGGATTTTTATTCACCCAGGTAACCGATCACTTACTGCTTGTTTGCTCTAAAACTTTCCTTGGGAAAATTCCTGAACTTAGGGAGAGCACACTTCTAAGTTCACCTCCTGCTAGTCAGGAACTCTTCACTGGACCTTTAGTGACCACTGGTTTCAGTTGAGAAAGTGCACAGACAATGGTTGAAGGTGTGGGCGAGATGATCGGCTTCTGCCTGGGCGTCGTAGGTCTGATCGGCGCTTCGGCTGTAACGGGTCTCCCCATGTGGAGGGTGTCGGCCTTCATCCAGGAGAACATCATCGTCATGGAGACGCGCTGGGAGGGTTTATGGATGAACTGTTACCGCCAGGCCAACATCCGCATGCAGTGCAAAGCGTACGACTCGCTGCTCTACCTGCCTCCTGAGCTCCAGGCTTCCCGAGGTCTGATGTGCTGCTCGATTGGGCTGAGCTTCCTCGGATTGGTGGTATCCTTGCCGGGCTTGCGTAGCATTTCCTGTTTTCCTGATAAACTAGAAGTTAAATCTTTCTTTATTGCAATCGGTGGCTCGATGGAGATCATGTCTTGCATTTGTGTCCTCATTGCTGTGTCCTGGACGGCTCATACCATCATTCAGGACTTTTATGACCCACTATTGATCAGTGCCCAGCGTAGGGAACTTGGTGAAGCTCTTTACATTGGCTGGGTCGCCGCATTCATCCTCTTTTGCTCTGGTGTTTTTTTGCTGGCATGCCGGAATTACGACTCGAATGTTCAACCCTACCAGCTTGTTTACCCCAGTAACAGGATGACCATGACACGTTTCCAACCTGCCACTGCAACCCGAAGCACAATTAGCTCAACTCCCCATCAGACTCTGCTTCTGAGCCAGCAGCCTTCTACTTCTGCGTACAGTGTCCCTTCAGCATCCCCTGGTGGCCAGGTTCCATTCTACAACATTCCTGTGGTTTATCCTACGAACATGATACCTGTTCAGCAGTATCCATCTCTGCACAGCTCATCCAACTCAGGGAGGCTCTCCGTGCCAGTAAACCCTCTTCATTCAGGCACGCAGTCTGCTCATCCTAGTCCCCAATCTGTACCTCCTGCTGTAGGGTATGATGGGAACTTTTTCACTGCTGTTCAGCCTACTGTCCCTCTTCCACCAGTGGTCGGGGACAAATGGAAGAAAACCGCATCACATGACTTCTCCGCTTCACACTCAAGTTCAGGAATGTATATATGAACACAGCTTAAACCCTTTCAGCTTTATATATCAAGTTTTATATATCATATTTGTGGATAAGTGGATAAAAGTGGTGCACATTCTGAGCAAATGATTTGCAAATTATTATAAGTTTCGAATCGAGTCATTTATAAAATCCTGATACTTACAGATTTGCAATACACCTAGGCATCGTGATAATGTCGTATTGGGAGGTCCCTGGTGATTCCCCTTCCTAGTAAATACACATATTTTGAAAACAATATTATTTGCTTACCCGTAGAACTTAATTAGCTACCAAACACTAACTAAAAAATATGAAATAAATCTATAATCATTTTCAGAAATCATGTATATTCTACAAAAAATTACAAGCATATTTACACAGGGCGAGATTCTCATATTCAATTTTCTGGGATATTTTCTTAAAAAATGATCTGCGTCTCAGAGTTGATCGGTTTCCGAAACAGGGTTTTTCTAGACCAGAGACTGAAAATTGCACTGAAAATTCCTTTCTACCCAAATGTTCAATGTTATCCATCTACAATATGTAAGTATTTCTACATTCTTCCTCCTTTTTTGCTGTATGTATTGCTGTGTGGGCATTCAAGGACATTGTCTTGACAATTGGACAGCATTTTAGCAGGAGAATTTTTGAATAATATGTCATTTGTTTGTTTTTTCCCCCTTAATCGTTTTTTGCTCTTTTTGTTTTTAGAGAAGTTTTCAAGACTGAATTTTTGTTTAGAGTTTTCTCAGTTACATGACTTTTTTTTATACATCACACTTATGTATATACTGTTTGCATGGAAGTTAAAGCCTGAAGACATTTTAAACGTAGTTAAAGTGTTCATAATATCATTAAAATACTCAAACGTCTCTGATTGTATGAATTCGCTTGCCTGAAACCTGCTTTTGCACAATTTGTCCATTTTACTTTCAATCCACCTTGTTACCTGAACATACACTGATGAGACAATATTAACACCACCGCCTGGTGAATTAAATAACATTGATTATCAAACATACACCAGTAAACTAAGACAGGATCGTGGGCACCCAAGGCTCCTCTATGTCTATGCAAAGTCAATGTAGCACTACTTGCTGAAAAACGTTAATGCTGACTGTGATATAATGGTATCAGGACACCCAGTGCATCGCAGCTTGCTGTGTCCGGGGCTTAGCACAAAAAGAGTTCAAGGTTGTTGATCCGGGTTCCAAATTCCCCCGATCTGCATCTGATTAAGCATCTGTGGGACATAATGGACAAACAATTCTGATCCATGGAGGCCCCACCAAGTAACTTAAAGGATCTGCTGTTAACATCCTGGTGCCAGATCCACACATTTAAAAGTCTGTCCATGCCTTGAGGGGTACAGAGCCGTTTTGGTGGTAGGTTTGGATGTCATTATGTGCCGGATTTAATAATCTAGTTTAAAATAATCTACTAATGCGCTACATGCTCAATGTAAACAAACACCTGCACCAATAGATATTAATTAGAAAAGATTTTTACTTGGATTAGTTCACATTTACTATATTGGTATAAGTGGTTTAAGTGAATTTTAACGTGCTTTTTTTTTTTTTTTAATCCTACTTTTTCGATTCCTCTTCTGTGATTGACTCTCCGATTACTGAACAGGGAGTGTATTTGGCTGCTGATACACAAAAAACTAGTGTAAACAAGGCGTAAACATCAACTTTTCTATATCCTATATCCTCTCTTTCCCAGTGATTGTAATAAAATGAAATGACAGCAGATTCAAATTCTTACCGTGAACTAGGTATATTTTATAAAATAAAAAATATTTAGCTACCAATCCAGGGGTAACCAGTGCCATATAATGTTATCACGCCAAACACAATTTTGTGTTTAAATCACAGTTTAAAAAATAAGCGCTTCATCTCTGTTGCAGGGATACATGTACGTAGGCTTCAACCTGAAATAATAATAATATCACTGATTACATTAAAGCTCAACAGATTATTTTTAGCCTTAACATTTTTAATTCTTTTTACAAACTCTTACCAATAAAATATAGATAAGTGATAATTTTATATTAGTAGTATAAGTAGGAGTAGTGTGTGTGTGTGTGTGTGTTTGTGTGTGTGTGTGTGTGTATATATATACTGTATATATATACACACACACGCACTCTTATATACACTCATATATACTCCATATACTATATGCTATATATGTATATACACTTCAGGTAATGAAAAACTTGTATCATTATTTTATAATAAATTTATTGCTATACATTATATAGTGACATATTTCATAATATTATGATAATAATATGGTAATATTATTAATATTATATAAATGTAATATGCATCATACTATTTTGATTTTCCTGAAGTGTGTATAAATTTTTTTGGGTTAGGGTTAGGGTGTATATATACACACAACCACACACACACACACACACACACACACACACAGTATCAGCTATATATAATAAACATACTGAAAATGAAATGAAAATATAAGTTTCACTGGAGCCCCGCCTTTACTTTCATCCAATTGGTCTACATAAACACACACACACACACATACACACTCCATCGCTTCTCTAAAGCCTAAACTTTATTTTGGCTCGTGCGTAGCGCGCGTGAAAAGAAGGAGAACACATAGAAGAAGAAAGAAGAAGAAGACGAAGGGAGATGAGGATGATGATGATGATGATGAGAGTTCTCCATGCTTGAGGCAAAGCTCCGTGCGCGCGCGCCATGGCGAGAAAGAAACGACTTCCCTGGTCGCTCGTGCTGGTGCTGGTGCTGTGCGTCCTCGCGAGCGCGCAGCAAAACGTCTTGCGCATCGGTACGTACAGCAGCGCGCGCGATGAACTTCACTGCACATTTACTACATGAAAACTCTGCTGGGGAATTTAGAACTAATGCAGATTTGTTTGATGTTGCAGTTGTGTGCGTGTCGCTTGTGGGCTTTCTGTGAGTGTTGTGTTTCACCCATACAGTATCTTCCACAAACATCCCAGTCAGTGCATCAGTCATTAGAAATGTTCCTATATATGTGTGTGACTCAGTGTGTTACTTTATGTTATGAAGACATTCATGGGTGATTTGTTTCCCATCCAGCCTTCTGCCTCACACCCAGAGTTCACCAGGATAGACTCCTCATCCTCATCCAAAAACACAGGATAAAGCGCTTGCTCCAGATCAGGGGTCCTGAATTATATTTACATTCACATGTAGGCACTTGGCAGATGCTCTTATCCAGAGCGACTTACAAAAAAGTTTCTGTAATTGAACAGATCCTTACATTGGATTTAGCAAATTCTCATTTGCACGCTGCTAGGCTGTAAATGAATGTGAAAGGATTCTGGTTGCTCTGTCACTCCGAGCTCTCGGTTCGGGGTACAGTAAGAACGTTTTGTGTTCCAAAAGCTTGTTCGCAAATCCAACAAACATTGACTAGGTACAAGGATACTAACACAATTGGCTATACACAGTATAAAACTGACACGATCCGTCATCTCCTACTTGTTCGTTGGAATCCTGCCGATGGTTGAATAATTCGTGTTAACAGAACGAGCAAAGTCTGTCAATTATTCGCACATTTGTCTCTTTCGTTATTACGTGGTGCTTCTTAGCAGTACCAGCTTCATCACCGCTGCTTTTATGCTCGCTTCCGGACATTCTGGGATGCACACACAGGGACAATGTATGCCGGACATGTGATCTAGCTTGTTCATATCAATGTTCAAATGTTCGTAAGTAGGGGACCCACTGGATTTTACACACCCTCCCCCTGGACTGCTGCAGATATGTTTGCTATAATGCCCCGTGTTCTAACTCATACTGTACGGGCGCTTCACATTAGCGCCACAGTTTCGGAACATATGAGACAAACTGGTTTAAAACTTTCAGCAGGAAGAATAAACATATTCCTAAATGTTGTTTAACGGCGGTTGGAATTGGCTCTGTTGAATAGAGTAGAGGGGGAAAAAAGCACTAGATTTCTGGTATATTAATTCTTCTCATTTATCAGAAAAGCATCAAGATCTGGATAGAAACAGATTCCCAGTGACTCGGCTGTACGGACATCTAGAGGAAGTGCCAGAACAGAAAAAGGGTCAAGGTGCATGTGTAGGGATGAGTGGGACAAGTTGCGCAGTGCTGGAAGGTCAGAGGGGACGTGGATTTTGTGATCAGTGGGTGCTGGGCCGTTTTTAGCTTTGTAGGCAAGCATCAGTGTTTCGCATCTGATGCGGGCAGCTATGGGAAGCCAGTGGAGGGAGCAGTGGGGTGGTGTGGCAGAACTTTAGGAAGGTCGAAAACAAGTCATGCAGCCACATTCTGGATCAGCTGCCGAGGACGGATGGTGCGCAGAGGCAGATCTGCCAGGAGTGAGTTGCAGCGCTCCAGTCTCAAAATAACTAATAAGGGACTGAGCAAGCAGTGTGTTCTGATGAAACTGACAAGAGAGTGTAAGGTTCACTTGTGTAAATACACTCAATATGCATACAATCCTATTACAGCATAGACTGATGAGCAGTGGTTCAGTGGTTAAGGGACTGGACATGGTCAAGCCCCAGCACACCGAGCAGCTACTACTGGACCCTTGAATCTTACCCACACTGTAAACCCGAATAAGTTGGCAAAACTCAAGAAATTTGAGGTAATCAGTTACATCAATTTTTTTAAGTAATGATGTTTCCAATTTTAAGTAAACAGAACTATCAGTTTTTGAGTTTGTTGTACTCATTCATATTAACCGTTCTTTAGTAGCCTAACTCAGACTATTTAATAGCAATTATCGTTTTTTTTTTTTTTTTTTAGTTGTTGCAAATCAATTAAATTGTTGTTGGTCTTTCGTTGGGTCGCCACAACAGACAATCCGGTCCACACACAAGCTTTTGTCCGCACACAAGCTTTTACTCCAGACGCCCTTCCTGATGCAACCCTCCCAATTTATCTGGGCTTGGGACAGACACTTTATCCAGGTGTTGGGAATCGAACGCAGGCCTTTCACATGGCAGGTGAAACACCTCCCACTGAGACACCGGTGCCCCTATTGCCCTGATGACGTCAGACACAAAATCACTGGGCTGAAAGATTTTAAGTTGTTGGAACTTTAAGGTGACAGTTACTGTTACTTAAGTACTTACAGTCACTTAAAATATCAAATTTGTTCAGCTAACTTTAAAAGTGTCATTTCTATAAACCCGTTCTAAATACTAGGGTTGCTCTGATCAGGATTTTTGGGGCCGATCACCGATTTCCGATCACTAGAAGCCTGACAAATACAACTTTCCTGTAGATTATATAAAACTAAATAAAATAACAGACAAGTAGGACGCGGGTTGCCGGAGGTTCTGCAAGGACCACCAAAAAATAATTAATTAATGTTTAGTTTAATTAAACATGTTTAATTTTTCGCGCGGAAAGATGGAAACGTAATCACAGCGCCAAAACTCGCGGTGAATCATGATGAACCGTACTTACCGCGTAGGTGAGAGAGGGGAATTACTGACAGCTAAGTGAGCGGAGTTGCTGAACTCTCCCGCTCTCTTAGCGCGAGCCAACTTTGAAAACTGCTCGTGTTCCTTTACGTGACTAACCTTCAAATGTCTGATGAGGTTCGTGGTGTTAAAATGCTTTGGCTGCTTCCCGCCTCATGGAATTGTCTTGTTACACAGGTTGCCGATTGCTAATGTGTTGTCTTTTTCACACAACACATAGAATTGCCAGACCGGTGAAGCCACTGTAGCAGCGCGCAAAAAAAATGTCCCGTGTTTTTTGCGTCATCTGATCGGCTTTTCTATATCAGCCGTAACGGGGACCGCCGATCAAACTTCCCAAAGCAATTATCGGCCGATTATGATCGGCGACCGATCAGTCGGAGCAGCCCAAGTAAATCCTCATCAAGGTCTGTTGATTTGAACTAATTGTGTTTATTATTAAAGTTAACAGTACTCAGTATGTTTAATTACTTTGAGCATTAGGTAATTAAATGCATCTGTGCTCTGCAATGAGACAAAAGAATTTTAGTGTTCCAATGTACTGTATATTTAATGCTTAAAAAATATTTCCCATTTAAATCGCTGTTTGTGGACATTAAACTCAGTGTCTCGATAAACACACGGATGTATAGAGCCTAGAAAGTCCCAAAAGTTGGTCATGCTAGATATTTATCAGCATAACGTTTTAAATACATCTTAGGCTTTTGCACGGTGTCAGTTGGATTCTATGTATTTGCATTTACACTTTTTCATTTCCAAAGTATATTTGAGACATGAACACCATGTTGCTTTATTTGAACAGTTTGTTTGCTTTGTCGTTAAAATGTGATCTGCATGCACAAGATTTGAAAAAAAGAATCCTCGGTAGTTGTCTGAGCTCATGACTTGTGATGGACGGGTGAGTCCCTAGCAGGATGTCTTCCCGTCTTGAAGTTAATGACAGGCTCTGGATTCACTGCGACCCGGCCCTGGCTACCTATAACCACCTCACTGAAGGTGAAGCATGTCGTATCACCACTAGCCACGAGTGACGGAGACATAATCACATTCTGAATGTCTGAATGTCCTGCTGTTCCCAAAATGTCTGAAACCAGGTCCAGATCTTCAGTGATATCACTATATCAGAGTCGCTAATGTTGTTTGGAGCTTGAACTTTAAACATGAAATCTTTATCTTTAAACAGCTAAATACTCTAATACGTACAGTATAGTGTGGTATAATGTATAGATGTTCTTTAGTTCAGCTTTATAGCTGGCTTTTATTGCCTGAAGAACTCCACACACAGAACATCGACTACATTTGAACTGAAGGGCAAAACCATGTAATTTGTAATTCTACTGTTAAACATCTGCTTCAGTCCAATCGCCGCTTTTGAGGTTTAATTCTGAATCTCAGTCTGATCTAGGTCAAACCGTGTGCCGTATCTCGCATGGTTTATTGAGACAGAAACCCAGAAGCGTGAGATTTATGAAACACTCTGTAATCTAACCATGTTTAATCCAAATGAATCCTCTCTCTCTCTCTCTCTCTCTCTCTCTCTCTCTCTCTCTGTTTGCATAATCTGGTCCGTATGTTGCAGTGTTGTATTGTGACCTTGCACTGTCCTTGCCAGGGTTTTCAAAGCTTTAAACCTCCTGTTAGACTGCATCCAATTAACATAATAATGAGTAAGGCATAAAACACTGTGAGGCGTGCTGTTATAAGAACCAAACCTGTCATGGGGTTCACTGAAACTGCAAATCTCAGGTACCCGCTGAAGGCTGGTACTCGTGGAAACGAGTGCAGTATTCTGCTGTTGGAGCCCATCTGAAACAAGCCTTTATGTGCTGTGTGTTTGAGCTGCTTGTCTGCTCACCGTGGTTTTACAGAGTGGCTATTTGAGTGTCAGCTGAGCATCTTCCTCTTTGTTCATCATCACTATCATCATCATCTCCTCATATCAACGTCCGTATCACAGTCAAGTCTGGAACTGAAGAGCTCGACCTGGATCTGCATGACTCTGCACTGATGCCACATGTACAGGTTTTCAATGAGTGTATGAGAGAATGTTTGCTGTACCTGGCCATGAATGCGATTCTGTAATAAACCAATGTATGAAAAAGCATGAACAACTTTCAGACAATTTCCCAGGACGATCAGCTGGAAGGCAGCCATCATGGAATAACCCTGTATTAGTGCTAATGCTGCTTTTTATATGTGTTATGCATTAAATAGCATGATATAAAAGCATCACACGTCAGAATTTCAATAGAAAATCCAATCCGCTCTAATATAGTATAGTGCTTTTCTAAAAAAAATGGCGTCTATTTCACAAATAATAACATAATTACATTCATTATTAAAGGCCGTAACCTAATCATTACCATCAGATACAAATGTAAATATGTAATTCTTTCTCAGGAGGCTGTGTATGGAGATGTGTGTGTGTGTGTGTGAGAGAGAGAGAGAGAGAGAGTGTGTGTGTGTGTGGCTCAGGGCAGGCTTTTAGAGTCCTGGGTGAATACATGGACTAAACAGTGCAGTGATTGTCCTCTAGTCCTTTACATGCAACTCCGCATGGCAATGAACACTGTTTAACAAATCGACCACACACAAACACACACTTTATTACATACATATATTTTATGTATATGCGCTCTGATTTACTATTTTATGTATGAAAGTATGAAAAATATAAACAAGAAACTTATCGTGCAGAAAGATGAAATGATTCTTAGCTCAGTTTGGTAGTTTGTTTTTGGAATATTTCTTCCTTTCTCCGAAAAAACAAACAAACCTCTTTTAAGATATTTTAAGTGTGTTATTTCTGCATGTTCTCAACGACGAGGTCACAACATCTATAAAAAGCGCAGTTTTGTGTGTCACCATGGGCACAATTTCTGGTGCCCATGGTGACATAGAGTAAAAGTTTAGCTTCTAAAACCCAGCCATGTCAGCCTCAAGGTACAGGATATGATTACTAATCACCAAATGGGTGATGTTTGTAATTTTACTGGTCAAGTTAATCTGTTAGTATCGTACAGTATTTATACTCACCCAGCTTTCGATGTTGTGTTCTTAGTTTATCCCTTATGCATTTATAGATACTGATGATTTGTGAGCTCAAGTCTCAGTGACAATCCTGTGAATTCAGCTATGACATTATAGCTGAATTAATGTATCTTTAAATTTTCAGAGTACAGAGGAACCTTGGATTACAAGCATAATTCATTCCGGAAGTGGGCTCGTATTGCAAATCAAATTTTCCCATATGAAATAATAGACATTCTAATTATTCATTCCAAAGCCCCAAAAAATAAATACATAAAAATAATTCATAGAATATATAAAGTAAAAATAAAACAAATTAACCTACACTTTACCTTTAAAAAAAGTAAAAATAAATCCAGACAGATAAGTGTTTCCGTTTGTGTGCGCAGGCGCCGTGTGTGTGTGGAATTAACCCCTTCCTTCGCCTCGTCTTACACAGTAAAACTCCTCCTCCCTCCCCTTACCTCGCTTTTTAAGTTTCACAACAAACACACACACAACGGAAACACTATTTTAATGGGGAAAAAAGAAATCTCTCTAATGACACTCACGTGAGGGCATATTTACTGATTCACTGCTGTAAAGTAAAAAAAAACAAAAAAACAAATGCACCAGCACTTTACCTTTGAAAAAATTGCGACAGAGCAGAGTTTTCTGTGTAAAGCAGAGAGTGTGTGTCTGTATGTGTGTGTGAAGCTGGGGAGCAGGGTGTAAAGGTGAGAGAGTGTGTGTGCGTGTGTCGGTCTCAAATTACGCGCGCACACACACACATAGGAGACACGTTGACACAGAGAGGGAGATGTTGATTATACCAGTAAGAGATGAGCACTAAGACCCAGAGACTAAGAGAGAGAAAAATCATTGGCTCAGTTGTGATCACGTGACTCTCGGTGTCAAAACAAGAGATACATGATACTCGGCACTCGTCAACCCAGACTTGCTCTTTGCTCGTCTTGCGGAACGCTCGCAAACCGCGTTACTCACAATCCGAGGTTCCACTGTACCTTTATAATATTTTACAACTTTCTATATACAGTAGCGCTGATATGCCTGTCATATCAATCTGTGATTGTTTCTCAAATTGTGATTGAAACAGGACATCTGCTTGTGCCCTAGTGAGTCCGCCCTGTACACACCTATCAGCCACTACACTAACACCACCACCAGGTGAACTGACCAACAATGATTATCAATTATAAACCAGCAAATGTACTGGTGAAAGTAGCATGAGCACCCAAAGCTCTTCTGTGCCTGTAGGGACCAAAGGCCAGCCCATTCCCACAGAAAAGCCAATGTAGCACAAATTGTTGAGTTCATCGGTGTTGATCCGACCACCCAATTCCCCAGGTCTCAAACTGATTGGATGCTCTGGAGGAATGAAGGAAAGTGCCGGACAAACAAGTCCAATCCATGGAGGGCCCACGCCACAACCGGCAGCACCCTAATGATCTGCCGCTAACATCCCAGTGCCACAAACCACAGCACACCTTCTGGGGTTTAGCGGAGTCATGCCCAAAGGGCCCATTGCTGCCACGGTAGCAAAGTGCATCGGCTGGCGTCAGGTGGTTCGGAGGAATTTGTCTTTGGCCCTCCTTCTATAGGAGTTTTATACAGTACATGAAATCGGTTTAGTTTTCATCAGAGTGCTGGGACAGCGCTGGTTAAAGTGGTAAATGACATTCAATTGGCCTATGAACTGGGTCATGCCCTCGTGCAGCTTCTACTTCAATATCCTGTATCAAAGTGTTATTCTGAATTGTTTTTGCAGCTGGATGTTTCCAAAAATCCTTATGAGAGATAACAGCTTGATGAAGTTGAGGGATGTGTAAAGGACATGAAGTCCTGCTAGCTGAGTATCTTTCCAATGAGACAGATATTTGGGTTTAAATGAGAACCATACACTAGTAACCCTTTAGTTTTTATATTTGCTTACATTCCTTAATTTGGAATTGGTGGATAGAGAATTAGGAAACGGAGCAAAAGTACCATGGGACAAGCTATAATCTTTAATGTAAGAATATTGGAAAAGAGATTTTCAGATTAAAATGATGCACAAGTAATTGTATCTATGAGGAATATCTGGGGCTCTAACGCTGTTTGTGTGTGCAGGTGGTATCTTTGAGACATTTGAGAA
>JAAGKR010010289.1:5499-23309 GCA_011419295.1 Clarias macrocephalus | reverse complement strand
CACACACACACACACACACACACACACACACACACACACACACATATATATATATTTCACATACACGCTCTGACACATGTTGCACCTCTATTTATACGTGACATGAATCACCTTGTGTGTGTGTGTGTGTGTGTGTGTGTGTGTGTGTGTGTGTGTGTGTGTGTGTAGCCCACATCCAGATAGCATCTACGTGCTCTTTTGAACATGAGTTTAAACATAAGCTGCTCAGTGATCGCGCAATTTAAACCCTTTCCCAGTTCAAGCAGAGGAAATAAAATCTCTTGTTTTAATGCAGAGGCTTTAATACACTCGCAGACCGTCAGTCCCCCGGCGTGTGATTCGGCTCGGAGCTCAACAGTTACATGAATGTAGTCTTAATGTGTCTAGTGTGAATTAATGTGCCAATTAAACACATTTGTTCCACAAAACTCCAGAATCAGCACAGAACAGCTCAGTGCACACACACACACACACACACACACACACACACACACACACACACACACACACACACACACACACACACACACACACACACACACACACACACACACACACACACACACACACACACACACACACACAGGTGATTTAGCTCCGACTTTCATGACATTTAAATGAATTAATTATGACTGAACGACTTTGCGCTCGGATTAGAACCAGGTTACGCGGCCACATGCGCTTGTATGGACACGTAGCTTTAGAGGGTCTCCTGAAGAACATAACGGACGCCTACTGTGGAACTGGAGTCTAAATGAGTGGCAAGAGTCACGATCGAGAACATGAGACCCTTTTCACGACCTGCATCGTCGACTCACAGTAGGCTGATTAGCAGTGCTGGGCGACGTTAGTTTTTAAAGTAACTAGTTACATCACAAAATGACTGTCTTCAGAACGTAATCCGTTACATTACTGCGATACTTTCTGATAAAAGGAACTAATTCGAGTAGAAAATAAAAACTCCTTTGTGCTTCCTCATGCATGTTGTTTTAGTCAAGATATAATTAGTTATAATTATTCTACCATCATCACTCAGCGAAGTTTGGCTCGTAATCTGTTGACTACTAATACCCCTGGCTGTCCTACGCGGTTTCGCGCGGTGACCGTCAGTACGGTTCATCAGGATTCATCGCGGGTTCAGGCGCTGTGATTAGGTTTCCATCTTCCGCGCGTCGGTCCTCACATAGTCGAACCGCATAGGTGAGATATAACAGGTATAACAGCAGGAATAACAGAAGGGGGCGGGTTATCGGGGGCGGGGCTTGTAGGACATCTTGTAGGTGATGGATTGGGATGGACTGCTGTCTGGCTCACGGATTACGTTAATTGTCTGAATAACGGATTACATTTTTGAAAAAGTAACTAAGTAACCGAGTACTTGAATGGCGGAGCGAAGGCATTAGATTACTGTTACATCAAAAAAGTATCCGAGTATCTAATGCGTTACACCCGACACTGCTGATTAGCAGAAGGGATTGTTTTTTTGTTTTTTGTTTTTTTTGTCAAACTTTATGCATGAGGAAAGAAAAGGCAGCACTATTGTTTTTACAGTCTTATAGTCGAGACAAAACCCACATCTAACCAGACAAAAGCTCAAGCCTGCGACTGCTCTCTCCTGGCTCAGATTATCAGTTTGTAGATTTCAATGGTGACTTTTCTGCATCTTCTCAAGTGTTCCACATCAAAGACGGTTTCTTCCTCCTGCCCTCTGGGGCAGTTTTTTAAGACGACATGAAGTTATCAGGTGTCTGTGTTTTCTTGGTGAAAGTCAGGCAGCCGCTCTCTCCTCAGCACTGCGGACCGTACAGACTCGCTCTCACCAACGCCGAGGCCAAACGTGCGTTATTAGAACACCCGGGATGCGGAGTGATACATACACAGTATAGTTAAACGTCCCGGTGCTGTTACTGTCTCTTATCGCCGTTCCCGGGATGCCTCTCATCCGGTCAGATTCCTCAGAACCAGAACTGTTGCATAATTGTGTGTATATCACGGCAATGAATGTACAAGCCTGTTCACGGCATTTACACTAAAAAAAAAAAAGTAGAAAAAGACAAAATGCTGATACAGAACGATGATAGAGCGCCTCCTAGGTGCAGCGGTTAAAAAAGTTTAAAAAAAAAAAAGTTCCGTAATGCACTACTGTTGATTCGCTCCTTTTAAAGGGCGCCATTATTTTTGTCTTCACTGAATGTCTGAGTTATGGATTTGTCATGGATGGCTTTCTTTCATGTCATTATTTCTAATAATAAACAAACAAACAAACAAACAAACAAAACCATTGAGCTTCTGAGAGCGAGCACGATCGCCGGTTTTATGATCGCAAGTCGGTCACGTGATCACGTTTTTCCCATCGCAGAAGAAATGAACGGTATTCAGTTTGATAAGTGAGGCCCTTGTGTGTGTGTGTGTGTGTGACTTTAGCACGGCTTCACCTCCAGCTGTGTCACTGGATCACAATCAGACACACCGCTTGCACCAATCAACTCTACTCCTCTACTGAGGAATAATTACGCCTAATGAAGTAGAACCCTGACCGAGTCTGTGTGCACATGTGTGTATGTGTGTGTGTATTGTTTGTGTGTACATACTTCTGCCATGTGGGAGATTTTCACAGACATCTATAAAAGCCCACACAGGAAACTGTTAAAGAGAGAGAGAGAGCAGGATTTCGCCGGAGTCAGTCAGTGCGGATCTGGTCGCTGCCTTACAGTACGGCGAGTTCTGTTCATGTTCACACACACACACACACACAAAACTCTGTCTGAGACACACAGTCATGTCTGCACGGTGGTACACACAACCCCAGAAACACACTCCCTGTCTGCTTCCTAACATGAACACACCTAACGTGAACACACACACACATGCATGCACAGACTTGCAGGAAACATACTGTACTGCAGCTAACACAACATTGTGCTGTGCGTGAGTGTGTGAGTGTGTGTGTGTGTGTGTGTGTGTATCATTATTAAAAACAGTGGCGGCAATTTATTGGCCTGGAAATTCAATTATTACATTCCACTTATCAAATCTGGTCTTTTTCCCACAGTGCAGGTGAATTCTCGAATCTGATTGGTCGGAAGCTGTTCATTCATTTTCCGTAACACCGACTCTCATGGAAGAAACGTAAAGATTGTTAATACACACACACACTTATTTACACACTATAGGCCATTTAGTAACGCCTATAGCCTACATGCATGTCTTTGGTGGGAGGAAACCGGAGTACCCGGAGGAAACCCACCAAGCACAGGGAGAACATTACAGTACCTAAGGAGGGATCCGAACCTGAGCCCTGGAGATTCGTGGCAACCAGCGCTAACCACTAAGCCACTGTGCCGCCTTGTATGGTTTTATTTTTACATACAATAAGTAAATACACACCCTCTGATTCTCTTTTTAATGATTCCTACTGTCCCTCACACACACTTTCCCAGATCCCTCCATCGCTAAGAGGCTACATAAATAAATCCCACTTCCTCCATCTGTACAGGAAACGAGCACGGTGGCATTCTTCCATCCAGGCCCCCTTTCCCCCTTTCCCGTCTCTCTCTCTCACACACACACACACACACACACACACACACACACACACACACACACTGGGGCACCACAAGCCTCGCTCCTGCTCTTAGTCTGGCTGCATTAACCCCCTCAATCAACTGCCGTCTGGAAACATTAGTCTTTATCTGTCCAATCAGCATAATCTTTACCCAGAGTTCTGGACTGCAGACCGAACCTCCGAAAAAGCTTCAGAAACCTCAAAGATCCCAAACATACAGCGCTGATTGGGAATGTAGGGTTCAGAGGGAACTGGGAACGAGCTGGACAGGGAAGAAAAAAAAAAGAAGAAAAAAACGACGCGTATTGTAAAGAGATGTAGCTGCTGCCTGCCAAGTGTACGTCTACAGTACACACACACACACACACACACACACACACACACAGATGTTTGTAATACCGTCTGTGTGAGGTGTTTCTACTGATTCGTATTTTAATGTTGCTTAAACTTAAAATTAAGTCAGGACTGATGAGACCAAGTCAAGGAACTCGTCTGAATTTCCAGACGTCTCAGTTTACAGTGTTGTGACTGTATTCACGAGAGCGCGATCATCCGTCTCATTTCACTCACTTCAATCACTTCACTTTGATTTCCCTCACGGCTTTGTTTCGAACGCCGTTTGCCTTGTTGGTGCTTGTGCGTCTGATAATCCTGAACCACAAGTTCTTCGTGTCGCGGCCCTTTTGTCATCGCAAACGCTCCTACAGTACCTGAAAGCGCCTCTGTCATCTCCACATGTACACTGCAGAAAAGGACGTCTTGTGGAAGTGAGGGATTCTTGAATCTAGCCAAACCCGTCTGCAATTTTGTAAAACAAGTTAACACAAACCAAACATCACTCACTCGCTCATCGTCTGTAGCGCCTTATCCTGTACAGCCTGTTTTTATTCAGGGTCGTGGGGGGCCTGGAGCCTGTCCCAGGAGACTTAGGGCGCCCAGGCGGGACACACACCCTGGACGGGGTGCCAGTCCATCAATCAATTTGGGAACGCCAGTTAGCTCAAGCCTCACGTCTTTGGACTGTGGGAGGAAACCAGAAGGAAACCCACCAAGCAAACTCCATGCACACAGACCCGAGGTGGGAATCAAACCTGGACCCTAGCGGTGCAAACCAAATATAAGATTAGATACTGTATATATACTTCTAGTCAAATGTTATGAAAAATGTCTTGTTCTATTGGCAATTTTTTTTTTGGAATTCTTGATAAAAAAATGACATTTTGTTGTATTTGGTTTGTTGTAAACGTTTGTCTTTGTAGGTTTGGTTAGATTCAAGTTTGGACGCCCCTTCTAACTCTATAGTCTTTCTTGCTTTTTATTCCTTTCTACACTGTAAAACAATCCTGAAGGCGTTTCTCCAAAACACACAATAATCTCCTCTGACAGGTTGATATTGAGATGTTTATCTGCTACTTCTGCTCTGTAAAGCTTCATAACGGCTCTAATCTGAGGTGCTGCTTGAGGTTAATTGGTGATTTCTGAGGCTGGTGACTCTAAATGAACGTCTCCTCTGCAGCAGAGGTACGTTTTGGTCTCGCTTTCCTGTGATGGTCTTCATGAGGGACGGTTGATGGATTTTACAATCGCACTTGTAACAATATTGTTCTTGCAAGAACTGTTCCAGGAAGGCAGACCTTCACGTCTTAACATAACAACTGACTGCTGCTGCTGATGTTGTTACTTAATTCCATAATTCCATGTACAGTATGTGTTACTTTATGGTTTTATACTTTTATGTCCACTATTGTTCTAGAATGTACTGTAGAACGTTCCACTTACAAACGGGCTAAAGAAACCGCCTGCGAATACTTACTGTACATTTTGTGAGAGTATCACGTCTTTTGAGTTCATGTGCAGTTGGTGCGTTACTGCCACCTACTGGACTGGAGTGCGGCACGAAAAAAGAAAAAAAAAGACGCTGCTTTTTTATGAGACGTAACATTTAAACAATCATCAGCACCACTTACATTTCATTAGGATTTCGGCGTTTATTATTCTTATTTCTTAGAATAAGTTTACAATAAACGAAATATCCAGATTATTAAAAGCTCATTACTCTATTGGCAGATAATTTGGGTGGTTTCAAGAAATAAATTCCTAAAACTAGCAAAATTATCTGCCAATAGAACTAAAATGTTGATGAAAAATGTAGTACAATTTGATTAGGAATAAACGTAATAGTCTTACATCTGTTTATTTTTTTTATAATCTTATTTTAAGAAAGTAAAAAAAATTTTTTTTTTGAGGTGTAAGAAATGCCTCTGTTTGCGATAAATCAGACAGTAAACGTTACTTCTGTTGAATCAGATCACAAATCACAGTGTTCAAACAAATCAGGTGGAATCACTCGAGGCTTCACAGCTCTAATCTCTCCGCGTTAATCTGCACCCAGTGTACGACTTCACAACATGCAGGTCCAGATTATAGATCTTTACAAGACAACACTAATCTTTGAACTCCGTGTATACAGTAAGTGATAATACACACACGGCCAGTGTGTCACTTTAAATCCATCCTCAGAGTCTGTGTTTCTGGGGTTTTTCCCATCAGGACCTTCTGAAGACGTGGCATCGGGTCTGAATCACGGATCACACAAAAAAAAAAGAGCTGTTTACGCATCTTTCCTTTATTTAACAAATCTCATTCGGTTTATGATGGGAAAAACTCGTGGAGCCGGCGGCTGATTTTGTGATGCTAATTTTAAGCTCGAGTTCGAGGTTGTTTTTGTGGTGATACGCAGCAGATGAAAGAAATTTGCCTGGAAATGAAAGATGTTCCCACCCCGCGTGCCGACGATCCTTCAGGCACCTCCCCGGCCTCGACGTCGAACGTATCGCCTTTTTTATTAGGGATCAAGTTCGGAACGAGCTCTCGCCTGGACGCTGCGCAGATTTTTTTTTTTTCGGGTTAATAAATCGAGGGTGTGTTTTCGTAGCCGCAGCCCTGACGCTCGGCCAGTGTAACTTGGCCGGCGGTGTCGCCCGATCATCCCCGCTCCGTCTGATCTCGCTCCCTTCGACTATTCAGCCTGGGACGGGATCGAACACAAAGAGCATTTACACCTTCACGCTCCTTCTCCGCTGGCTGCGGTCCAAATCAAATCAGCCACGGGTCCAGGAATAATCATGCGAGCGTTTATTAATGCCTTCAGTCATGTACGTACGTACGCTCTCAGGAGCTTATCCTATTTATACATGTATATTTGATTGATGCAGCTCCGTACTGTAGGTCTGAAGGGATATTTAGATCTGTTGGGAAAATCAAGCAGCGTGCATTAAAGATTCATTAGGTCATTGTTTTTTAATGATAGATCTTTAAAGCTTAATCTCGTTGACTTCATGAACTCCGAGTCTCATAAGTTACAATGATCGGTTGAGTGGAATGTCTAAAAATGATTGGCAGGAAGCGCATCCAGTTACGAAATCAGTTTTCCACCTGAGACGAGACAGACTGCACCTTTAAATCAAGCGTCTATAGCGTTTTCGACCAAGTTCGGGACGCCAATTAGCCTAATCTGCATGTCTTTGGACTGTGGGAGGGAAGCAAAGTACCTGGAGGAAACCCACCGAGCACGGAGAGAACATGCAAACTCCCCCATGAACCCGAGGCGGGAATGGAACCCAGACCCTAGAGGTGTCAGGATCTCATCTGATGCTCTGAATTGATGAAGCTACGGCGGCTAAAATATGCACCAACAGGCGATCAAGCTGACCAATGAGCCGCCTGACTCGTGACTACCTTGTAGACCTATTTATAAACCAAGATAAATAAATCGCGTTCACTTTTTCACGCGTCCCCATGCGTTTTTTTGTTGTTGCAATTTTCATGTCGGTATTTTCCGAGGATTCTTCATAACCCTACAAGGACCTCGTTTTGTTTTTGAGTATGGAATATAACATATACAGAGTCAAACATGTAAGCTGTGGTCGAACATTAAACGGTATAGTGTTACAGGGTTTAGGGCGTCGCCTGGGCGTGTGTGTCTGGCGCATTGCATCTTGTTTCACTTCTACGCTATAATCACATTACCGAACCGCAGCAACGCCGCCGCTCTTTTCCAAACTTCTTGCACTTCACTTCAAAATTGTGCAAAACATGAATCTCGTTAAAAAAAAAAAAGCCGGAGTGTCTGAACTGAACCGGCTACTGTACCGGGGCACGGCGGCGTGGTGGGTGTCGTATGCGTGAAAGATTGAGTGTCTCCATGTGTGTGACCTTTTACCAGCAGCAGGTCAGAGAGCGCGCAGAGGCAGGAATGCAGGCCACATACACACTCGCTGTCACACTGACTTACTGTAACTCTGGTAAGGCTGCCCTGGAAGCGGCTCTGCTATGAATTAGCGACACACACACACACACACACACACAAACACACACACACACAAACACACACACGGCCCCAGCTCCCAAATAACCCACCGGCTTTTTTATAAAGAATAGCATTCAAATGAATAACGTTTTTATCCCTGACTGACATTTAGCTGGAGGAAGAAGGAAGTAATTAAAAGCTTATATACAGTCCAGGGGAACATAAACGCAGCGTATTGTACACTACAATACACACACACACACACACACACACTTAATGTATTCTCCATGGGGTTCTTTGAAGACTTCAGGCTTTTTAGATCAAGAAATTCATTATCAACAAATGCTGTTTGGTTTTCAAAGTGAAACAGCTTCACTTTGGCCACATCAGTCTTTAGGACCTTGTTCCAGAGAAGTCTTGTGGTTTGTTCAGTTGCAGTTTTGTGAACCTCAGTAGAGCTTCCATGTCCTTTTTAGACAGAGGATGCTTTCCCATGCCAATCCTCCCAAACAAACCGTACCTGTTCAGTCATCTTCTAATTGTGCTTTCATGGACTTGGAACATGAAACAGGCTCAGTCAGGTTTTGGGGAGAAACTCTGTTCTCGCTGTCCTGTACATCATACACTATATACTATACTGTATACGATACACGTGACTGCAACTGCAAATGGGGAATAAATCTAGAGTGTTAAAGGACATACTGTATTTTCATCAAGAACGTTTTGTTAAAGGTTTTACAATTTTGGATGGTAAAAATTGTGTCAACACTCCAGACTGATGGTAGTGGTGTACAGTCATGGTGTACAGTCATGGTGTTGGTGTAGGCCACATTTTCTTGGTACATCTTGGGTCCATTAATACCAATTCAATTATTGTTTGAACATCATAGCCTGTATGAAATTTGTTCCTGAACACGTTCATCCCCTTATGGCTACAGTTTACCCATTTCCTAGATCCTTGAAGATGTCCATCACCATACTGTAGGTCATGGTTCCTCCTAATCCACCAAATAGGAATCCGATAGCACACCTTGTCGATGGCGTAATGTAGAATGTAGTGATGGGAAGTTTGGATCATTTTAGCGACTCGGTTCTTTGAATCTCGTTCATAAAAATGAACGAATCGTTTTTTGAGTCATTACGTTCTTTTGATCAGAAACAAAACAAAACGTTACATTCTCAACAAACAGACCCCCAACACGTCTACATACACACATTTTGGCTCTAGTTCCAGTAATGAGAATATGACAATGCAGCTAAGGACGTGTTATGATAAACAGAATGTCCGAGTCGTCCGTTCTTTTGTCACATAGCGTCTATGGGATTCACGTGACAAAATAACAAACGACTCATGAGAACGACGACTCTTTTCCGTTTCCTGTACATAACCTACGGAGGTTTTGCGATGTTTTGCGCATGCGCGTCCAGTAGACAATGACCGAATCACCCTGCGAGACGACTCGTTCTCCTGAGTCACGTTAAAGACTCGTTCAAAAAGAACGAATCGTTCATGAACGACCCATCACTAGTGGAATGAGAGATTGACTTCTATGATGGAATCGTATCAACATGGACCAGAATCACAAAGGAAACACTTTGTGGAAACCATCCAATGAGTATCATGGAAAATAAAGTGTCTTAATATAATGTTTATATTAAAAATACAAAAAAGTCACAAGTGTTTCTTAATGCATTTATTCCTATTTTGTAAATATATTTTTCTACTTTTTAGAGGGTAAGTAAAGGGTGTGGTTACGACCCCTTTTGACTGGCCGCATATTTATGTAAAAACGGGGGCTTGTTCCAAACATCAAACAGTGTGTGGTCTCGTTACTTGGCCCGACCAACACGCTCTTACACCCAACTTCTCGCTGGCAGAAACCTCCAGAAGGTACCAGTCATCCGAAGGTGGAGTTCGACGAGAAAAAAAAAAAAACGTTGAGTCGCTCTGAAAATGTAAATACGTCTCCGTGTTCAAAATAGCACAGACTGTGCCAGAAGTGTAATGAGGTGTGTTGGGTGTAGACGTTTTCCCCGCACCCGTAACTCACACCGGGGTTTGATCTGGGGCTTTACGGCTGCTACCGGGGCGAGACGGAGCGCAGCGGTATGACCTGGCACCGAGCGCCAGAGTGTGTACGTGTGTGTACATGCGTTTGAAGTGCACGGACGCCTCTCGCCAGCGATCCTGACACTCCGGGGCCACTTTAGATCATGTGAATTAAACTGTCATCGGCGTGTCACTGTGGGTTTGAGATCAGAGAGCGACGCGGGCGAGGACTGAGCTGCGATGTGGTGTGGCGTGAAAAAGCCCCGTCTATTTTTGAGGATGATGAAATTGTTTTTTTTTGTGTGTGTATGTGTGTGTGTGTGTTTTTTAAGTTTTGACATGTGCATTATGTAACCAGGTCCTATCGAAAAACACAAGTGGGTTACTGTCTGTGCTGAGTTTCCATGTGTGCTTCTGTACACTTCTTTGGTGTCCCAGGACTTTGGAGAATGAAACTTTTCCTTACTGCTGTAAATTTAAAACATTAACAAAACGTCATCTGGACTTTAACCAGACGTTAATGACTTGTTCAGACTCATTTGCATGTACAAACAAATGTAAAAACATGACAAAAACTTTGCCTTCTTTTTGGCTTTTTTTTTTTTTTTTTTTGTTCGTTATCCTATTCAAACAATCCAATTAGATTTTCCCACTAATGTGACATCATATAAGAAGATCCACGCCCCTAATTGTTGCTCAGCTCTGCTGTTCTCTGGCGTGGGATGTTGAGGTAAGAATTTCTGAGGCTCTAGGTCAACTTTTTGAAAAATAGAAAAATATGGAACCTTTAAATGAAATTTACTAAACAGCTCAAAGACTATAATCATTAGAGATGGGAAAAAAAATTCGAGTCATTTACATATCAATTCATTTGTGTGGCAAATCATGTGTCAAAACATTGACTGCAAAAATGTTTATATGAATTTCTATATGTTTGCATTTGAGGTGGTGAAATGTTGCAGTTCCTGGTTAATCCTACAGGTGGCATACTCTAAACTGGTCACACCTTGGCAGGCACGTTTGTTCAGAATTGTAATAAAATCAAAAAAATTGTATGCTGAATCTGGAAATTTACCAACAGAATCGCGATTTATATAGAATCGATACCTACCGTAGGTATCGTGATAATATCGTATCGGCCGGTCGCTGGTGATTCCCTTCCCTGATGATGATTCATTCATCCCTTTGTCTTCCGTAATGTGCTTCAGTCTACCAGCCAAATCTATCCGCTGGCATTTAAATCAGTTGGAGGAAACCAGAGAACGTGGATGAAACTGTGTACAGCAGACAGCAACCTGAGCTCAGGACTGACCCAGGCGACCCGGGAGCTGTGAGACGGTAACGCTACCCTCTCCACCACCGTATCTAATGCTAGCGGATTTAAAGGTGTCTGTCAGCATGTCACGTCTTTAAGCAGTGGCGTGATGTGATGCGCGGTAAACGCGTAACCCAGTACGAGATACGGTAACGGCACATGATCTCCGAGCTGTGTGTGGTCGGGCTTTATATAGGCTCTGTGTGTACGAGTCGAGACGGCTGCTGTAACCTCTCGCTTAGTCAGTAAAGCCTGTATGGAATTAGCACATGACTAAGTAGGAAAAGCTCTACTGTTTCTCATACACACACACACACATACACACTTTCTCTTCGAACGTGATGCTTCTTTTCCAGTTTCTGTAGAGACGTGGAGGAGTTCAACATACTGATTTCACCACTGATTTCATACTGATTCACTTCCACTCTTATCTCCCACACCTCCTTGTTCCCTCTCTCGACCTCTCCACTCCTCCTCATTTCATCTTTCGACACATTTCACTCCCAAGCTTTATCTTCTTTTACTCAATCCCTCGCTTAATCGTGTTATTCCTCATCTCTCGGCCGGAGCTTCATCTCATAACTCAGGCTCGTGGTAACGGCAGAGTCCTAAAGACCTGAGGTCTGTACCGGATGGAGAATATTCTTAAGAAAGCGTTATAGCAAATGTTTCCTATGCTGTGCCCAGTGTCTAATTAGAGATTTCTTAGATTTCACATTTCCACATTCGTCACCTCGTGACACCTTATTAAGGAATGAAAGCACTCGTACCTGAGAGTTTATTCCAAATACCAATTACAGTATGTCGGACCTACTGTAAGAACCTCCTTTAATGAGCTCTTATGGAGGAACCCTCGAGGAACCGTTATTCTAAACATGTACATGGACCACGATTTGTTGCTTTTTGTTTCAGATTAAGTAGAGCGCCAGATTTTTTTATTTGACATTTTACCTTTTCTTTGACCTCAATATTTTTTAAAACATCTGGAATCAAACATATAGTAATTTAGTTGTTTCCATGGTTATCTACAGAATCTTTCCTTCCTCATTTTAACATTTATTTAGGATATTATAGCGTCTAAGGGGGCCAAAAATATTGATAAAACGTGTGTAAAAGGGGCGTGGCCTGAAGAATTTAGTGCTTGGGCAAGTGCAGCTATCAATCCATAATAAAAGTCTCCTACTTATAAACATTCGAGTTACGAACTTTGGAAGATACGAACATGTGATCACCCATGTTCAATCGCAAAAAATTCGATCACATGTCCGCATTTTTCATAATGCTTAATGCGTCTTACTGTATCTCCCTGTCCATGCTTTGTGCATACACATTTATATTTTTATCAGACTAAAAGAAACACATTTGCTAAATACAATCTTTTATGTCTGTAGTGTCCGTAACTTTAAAAAATATATATATATTATTCAAATCTTTCAACGATCTTAACTGTCATTCAGATGAAACTTGGACAGTTTAGATTTCATATGAAAAGACACTTAAAAAGGTGTATAATTCTAAAATGTTAAATTGTTAAGATATTGCAATATGATTTAGCCATGCAAGAGTGTATTACTGTACATGCATTAGATCACATGTATTAAACATACTGTATGAGACCAAGACTTGTGTAAAAATTCTGATTTTCTGGTAATAGCTATGATCCGAGTTATGGATTAATTACTGTATCTGGCTAATCAATTTAGATATCAATTAAAACAAATGAAAAAAAAAATACTGTATTTTCCCCATACTCATGTACAATGTGCTTCTATTACACGCCAGCTGTGCCAGTGTTTAATAATAATTACCAACTTGGTATTTATCTATGTTGGTAATTAATATTATCGACATTACGACTATTTAAAAAAAAAAAAAAGACGTTGCAGCTGTTATGTTAAGTGTAAAATAGACAGTGCAGTCGGAGGGAAGCGACTTGATACCACTGACACACACACACACACACACACACACACTGAGTCTTGTGATTGAGGCTGGAGACAGGTGCAGACAGGAGGGTGACTCTGTGTGTGTGTGTGCGTGTGTGTGTGTGTGTGTGTGTGTGTGTGGTAGTGGTGTTAGCGTAGGGGTGCACTACACTAAAGTTTACAGGCTACAGGCAAAATAGGCATCTTGCCAGATTAGTTTACAGAAGCTGGGTAACATTTGATTATTTTTCTCCCCAATATATTCAGCCCCAATCTCCAAGTTATTTCCCCACAGTCAGTACCAATTCAATTCCCATACCCACAGGGTCTGCATGCTTGGAGTCTGCATATTCTCCCCGTGCTTGGTGGGTTTCCTGTGAGTGCTCCGGTTTCCTCCCACAGTTCGGAGACATGCAGATTAGGCTAATTGGAGTTTCCAAATTGACCATAGTAGAGGCCCAACCATGGTCGTAAAAAATGGGAATAAATACAATGGTCACCATTGGCCTCCATAGTTCCATAGCTCCCTAGTTGGACTGCAGGGGTTCCTGGATGGATGGACGATGGATTGTCGATTCATAGAAGTACCTTTCGACCCTGATCTGAATAAGTAAATACAGCTTTTATTTGTCACGTTCAGGATTTACGCGCTCGGGATTGCTCTTGTATTTCGCACCACACCATCTCATCGCTGAACTGGGCCTAAATTGAGCGGGACGAAGACAATCGTGAGAAAACAAATAAACAGAGAATGTGTGGGAGTTCTAAGAAGAACATTCCAACATTTACACTAGGGTAATTTTGGCCCCTGGTTAACCTCAGACACCCAGAGTGAGGTTAGGATCATGCGTAAGAACCCAAACACAGGCCGGTTGTTTGTGAAACACGAGAGGCGCAGAAGTGGCTCGGCACAGCCACAGCTTTCTGAAGCGAATTGAACAATCTGCTTTAATAACGCTAAGAAGGGGGACTGAGAAGACATATGACCTGATAAGGCTTTCATCTAATATGCTGAGTTTTATGGAGGACAGAGTGTGGGAGAGTGTAAAAGGGAGGCGGACGAAGAGGAAACAGTGTGTAACCCTAGGTTCTGGCCAAGTGGGAAAAACATGGACGAACTCGAGCTTGTGTTAGCAGCGCTGCCAGGTGAACCGAACAACATTGATCACCAACTAACCACCAGCAAACTGCTGACAGGATCATGGGAACCCAAGACTCACCCGTGCCTGCAGTGACCAAAGGTCGGCCCATTCGGGCCGATCCCACGGAAAAGCCAATGAGGCACAAATCACCGAAAGTCACAATAGAAATGCACCAGAACACACGGTGGACACAAATTCCAAGAACCCAATCCAACCGAGCGTCCGTGGGAAGCACCAGACAAACTAGTGTGATCCATGGAGGCCCCACCTCGCAACCCAGATCACCCAAAGGATCCATTGCCAACAAACTCATGCCAGACACCACGGCACACCCTCAGAGGCCGGGCAGAGTCACGTCCTGAGGAGCCAGAGCCAACCAAGGGGAAGCCAAAACCTGTGAATGTTTTTAATGTTATGGCTGATCTGGGTAGACTGGGTACCCAGTATGTTGTTGGTCTGTAGGCTTCTCACGTCGAGGGGCCACCACAGAGGAACATCTGAAACCCAACAACGACTTGACACAGGTTTTTACGTCAGATGCCCTTCCTGATGTACTGTAACCCTTCCATTTTATCCAGGCTTGGAACTGGGGTTTGGGCCATTGGCTGGGACTCGAACCTCTGGGCTTTCCAGTAAAATAACTTTAAAAGTAAGAATTTCTCCTGTTGTGTACTGTTAATATTATAAACAGCCATGTGTTTGTCCATCCTGAGTTGTTCAGTTGTTTTTTTTTCCCTAGTTGGTGGTTGGAATTACAAGTTACAACCTTTAGTCGAAAGGTTGCGTGAACTCATTGGGCTGCTCCACTAAAGACACAACACACCCAGTGATATCTAGAAATCAAGTGCAGTGACTCACTATACAGCACGCATGGGTTCACATCACACATGGCCGCTTGAAGTTATCTGATTTGATGGTTCGATGTAAAATGCTCCAGAGGTTCGTCGGGGTTGGTTGGTGGCCTTTGGTCTGAATGTCGAGAACAACAAATATGTTGGGAAAAAGATTACAGTCGACGGACTGCAAAGATAAGACGGATTAGAGACTCGCCTGTTCGTACCAGAGATTAGGCAGATAAAATAAATAATGTGGTCTAGGTAGCTTTACTTTGCCGACTAAAGTATTCGTTCTACATGTAGGTACAAGTCAAGAGCTTCAGATGGTGTTCGCATAGAACATCACCTCATCTTCAACTGAACAGTTTGACAGCAAAATGCGATAAAGAGCGAGAGCATTTTCGCAGGTTTGGAGAGAAAAAAAAAAGAAGAAGCTTTTTCAAACGAAGTGAGACGTCATGCAAACTGATCGAGAATATTTTATGCATGTTTTGTGTGAGTCAGAAAAGTGTGAAAGAGCCAATTCTGCCAGTTTGTCAGAATTGTGTAGTTACACAACACGTGAATTTTGTGTCATTTTACAAAACGCTATAACTCCACAAGCAAAACTTGTGCACTGATTGTGATTTTGTAGTGAGTTAAACTGAAAGTACAGGAAGGAAATAAACTCAAGGGAATAAGTGCTGCGTTTAGTGGCACACAAAACCTTTTTAATTACAAAGATGGTTGGACATCATGAGAAACATTTATAAATGGTACAAAAGTTTCAGTTCACAGCATCATCAACCTCCTCCTCCTCTATTACAGTAGTTTAACTCACCCATGTCGACGGCCCGCAACCATCGTACAGGTCTGCACTGAATATCAACAGGGTTTCCCCAAAATGTGGAATTTTGTGTGTGTCAAATGAGTAAAAGTCAGCGTGGATGGCGTTTGTCGCTTTATGCTGTCACACTGATCAACTACAGTACAAAGTGTCCACTGTCACGTTAGCTTTCAGTTCCTACCTGACAGGGGCGGAACCACGGTGTGGTCTTCTCCTGTTAGAACTCATCCGCCTCAAGGTGCTGAGACGCTCTCCTGCTCACCACGGCTGGAAAGAGTCATTTATTTGAGTTTGCGTCTCATTTTGGTCTCAACTTGAACCCGTCTACCCAGAGTCTGCTGGTCTTCATAACGGACATCTACTAGGTGTTTTTATTTATTTATTTATTTATTTATTTATTTTCCACCATTCTGTGTCATGACAGTCCCAGGAAACCAGGAGGTTCTGAAATGCACAAACCAGCCCGGATCAGATACCCTCGCTGGGATCACGCGTTCCCTCATTGTGATGTCTGGTGTAGTTATTATACCCTGTGTTTGCATGGTGCTTTCCGCACTGCTGACATCTGATTGGCTGATTATATAATTGCATGAATGTGGAAATGTGTGTGTGTGTGTGTGTGTGTGTGTTTGTGCTATAAACCAGACAAAAAGGGTACGGTTCTGTGCTTTTCTCTAAGTCTAACTCGGTATAACCGACTCTTTGCTTATCTTTTCATCTCGCCATGTCAGAGTGTGTCAGAGTGTGTCAGAGTGTGTGTTCGTTGAATGCCGCGAGCGTTCTCAGTCTCCGAGGCTTTTTTATTATCCGGTCTGATAATACGTCTGTGTAATTTATGTGTTTATGACCCAGCTCTCTCCCTTGCGCTTCTTGCTCCAACTCTAATATTGTCATTCCTGAGCAGTAGCCTGTATTTTTAGCCATGACGGCCTTTTACACATCTGTGTGTGTGTGTGTGTGTGTGTGTGTGTGTTTGAGTGATGAGGTGAGATTTACGAGGTGATGGAGTGTGTTTTTACAGCTCTGTAGCGTTCACTGTACAACTGCTGGCTGCTTTCGGTGCCTCATATGTATGTATGTGTGTGTGTGTGTGTGTGTGTGTGTGTGTGTGTGTGTGTGTGTATGTAAAATTGTGTGTGTATGATTGGATATGCAGTAAAATGAGGTGTGTGTGGAGAGCCACAGAGCCAGCCGAGACAAATCTGGGGACGCACTTTGGGCTGACTGAAATTAACACACACACACACACGCACACACACACACATATATATACGCACACACACACACACACGCACACACACACACATATATATACGCACACACACACACACACACACACACACACACACACACACACCACTTTGAGCTGTGTAGCTAATCGCCCCACCAAGCGCTACAAGTCAATGCCATAGCGTGAGTGCCATAAATATTGGCACCCTTCAAGACACTCTTTCTCGCTGCTTCTGCGTTCTCCTGTTCTGCACCAGAAGCTCACTCTCGTTCGGTACGGTGGACTTGAAGGTGTGTGTTAGGTGTGTGTGTGTGAGAGGAGTGTGTGTGCGCGCGCTGTTCGATTTGTCCCAGGCTAATAGGAAGCAGATGCCAATTAATAAATTAATGGCGTATTTCGGTATTCATCTAGCTCCAGCATCGCATACAAGGCAGGAACATGAAAGCATTCCACACACACACACACACACACACACACACACACACACACACACACACACACACACACACACACACACACACACAGAGAGAGACAGCTGTGAGCTGAGCAGACGATGAATGGCCCACATTTGCTGTGTGATTTCTTTAAAGCATGTGTAGTGCTCTCTCTCT
>JAAGKR010010288.1:0-23310 GCA_011419295.1 Clarias macrocephalus | reverse complement strand
CCCCCCCAAGTCTCTGTATGATATACAGATTGCAGTGAAGCTGGTCCAGTCTCAAACAGAGAGTGATGAACATCCCATTGATAAACACTACAGGGCTTTGAACTGTATCCTCCAACCGCTCGCTCCAACGAATCACACGAGTACAAAGTATACAAACACACACACACACACACACACACACACACACACAGTTTACTGTTTTCACCACTACCCAGAAAGCAACTGAAATGTTGCTGCACTTAATGCACAGTGTTCCTGTTTATCCTCAGTGTCCTGCTGGTGTTTAAATTGAGCTGGAATGTTTCAGGTGATTGTGGAGTATCTGCAGTCAACACACGCGGATACACATAACAATTACACCATGACTGTTCTGGACATCTTCAGTGTAAAGCGAGCTGGGGAAAAAGACCAATTCCTGTCTTTCCTGCACAACAGGTAACATGTATTTTACACCTCTTATTATTATTTATTTTTTCAATGTTAATGAAGCATGTGATAATGTCTGTGTGTGTGTGTGTGTGCGCAGGATGTTGCTGTGGCACGCTTTTCGTCTGTCTAACTGGGTGGGGATTCTCAGTCAGGGTCTCCAAGTCACTCCTGCCGAAGCTCCAGTCACTGGAAATATGGTGAGAAACATACCGAGTGTATGAACATCAGGGACGGGATTCACCAGGGGCAACCCGATATAACATCACCCCTCCCGCTCCGATCCGATTCACATTGAGATTCTGTTAGTATCAAGATTTTTTATTTTTGTTACAATTCTAAACAAGCCTAGCAAATAATTCACACCTACCACAAAGGACACTGAGCTGCCTGTCAATGTGTGAATTGTTTAGTGTGCCATCTGTAGCATTAACGAGACCATTTTACTACCTGAAATGCCAATTTATAGCTTAAACAATGGATGTTGTCAAAAAGCAGCTTTACATAAATAAAATTGCCTGATATAAATTAAGGTTTGTTAAAATGAATAAATTCATAGTTTTATCAGTTTGTTTCTGATGAGCAGCGGGAAGTGCTGAGGGAAAAAAGACTTCATGAGGAAGAACCCTTGAGAGTGGTTTTGAGTCTGGTTACTCTCATCTTGGTGATACCAGATAGCGAGACCGTAAATGAATCCTATAACTGTATGCTCTGAGAGCGAAAGTGCAACAGGAAATGTGTTGAGGTTACACACTGTTCCCTGATGAAGACTCGGACACAGAGCCGACCAATCAGAGTTCAGCACTGCTGCGACGTAAACAGTGTAATGATATTGTTTATTTTAAACAAATCATGGCGTGAAATGTAACGGCTGTTTGTGTTTGTCTCTCTGCAGTTCGGTAAAGGGATTTATTTTTCTGACATCGTCTAAGAGTGCTAATTACTGTCACCCCAGTTTGGAGAACACAGAAGGACTGCTGTGACTGAGCGAGGTGTGTTACTCCTGCAGACACCCAAGCGACGTCTCTGTGTGAGCATATCTTAGGAACATTTCGTACAGTGTTTATACACAGTGAGTCGCTCATCATGAGTTTCAGCCCATGACAGTGACGGTGCTGTAATCAACAAAACCGTAACATCTGATTTACACATCATGTGAGCTTGCTCGTGTTCTGTTTGGTTCATGTGAGCGCGCGATGTTAGCTTACGTAGCACAGCAGGCTAACACAGGCTAGCAGGAGCCAGAGACATGACTGAGGGATGAAGGAGAAATATGGCCACTTGGTTGTGTAATGTGTGTGCTGTGTTTGTGATCTCAGGTCGCTCTCGGAGGCTGTAACGAGCTTGTGAACACTGATTACAGTACCTGCTGAGGATACAGTTTAACTTTTAGTGATGTTTGTAGTGATGCTTTGTAGTGATGCCACCATAGACTGCCCCTTGTTTAAAATTCAATAGCTTCTTAATCAAAAGAGATGGAGAAATCATAGTTCCATGGTTCCCCCTTACTAAAATTGCTCCACTGTGGCTCCACTGTGGCTCTGCCGTGGGTCCCCAATGCTATGGCTTTGTAGTGGTCAAGCATTCTGTAACGAACTGGGAGTACAGACTGGCAGTTCCGGCGGATGTAGTCGCCGCGGGCACAGAGGGCTGGCATAGGCGCAGAGGGGTTGTTTTTTAAACATAAAAAGTATTTTATTTTATACAAAAAACAAACAAAACATACACACAGGGCTCTTTTAGTGAACACAGGGGTCTTTTAGCACACACAGTCTAGTTTAGCACACACAGTCTCTCTTGGCAAGCTCAGACTATATATATAAAACCTAATTCTGCCAGAGTGTCTCTTTTGGGTAACTTTATCCAGTCCCCAGCGGATAAAGGAGGAGGGTTGGAATTGTGACATTAACAATTAAAAAAACTAATTCTTAAAAAATAAAAAACTAACAGTAGCTAATTTACACTAGCTTCTATGTTCCTTTTGTATTCTTTTTTTTTTCTTTATCATGCAATTAACAAACGCAAAACAGGCCGCTAACACTAGCTTGTTCTATTCTTTTAATATTCTCTCACTTAATTTTATTTTATTACATAATGATAATAATAAATATAGTTGCAAGTAACGATGACGGGCTCAAGCAACTGCGCTATCGCCACAAACACAAATGTCAGCTTGGGCCTTAAATATTTGTTGAGTGCATTAGTGTGTGTGTGTGTGTGTGTGTGTGTGTGTGTGTGAGTGAGTGCGCATTAGTGTGTGAGGTTTAGTGTGTGTGAGAGTGAGGGAGAGAGGTGTGTGACGTGTGAACATGTCAGTCTGTTTGTGACAAGTAAATGTGCTTGTGTTTGTGCATGTTTGTGTGTATGGTGTGCGAGTCTGTGTGTTAACATTAGTGATGTGTGTGTTAGTGTGTGTGCGCGCGTGTGTGTGCTAACATTTGTGATATTTATGCCTGTTCAATAGGCTGCAGGTGCTAGAAAATAAGCCTCACGCTATGATGTTCCTGAATGTGATGTCACTGAACGTGTCACTGAATATAACATCACTCAATATAAGGCCACACAAAGTTATTAATCTTTTTTCAGTGTAAGTTTAAGACGTTATCACGGCTGACCCGTTTGAGATAACAAAAAACCCTCTACAATTTTGCAACCTCAATGTCTTTAGATCACATCGGCCTGGTTTGATGGTGATCGTATAAATTCCCTAGGAGGAGTATATCAAAATCCATCGTGTGTTTTTGCGAACGACCCAAAATAACCGGCCTCCTGTTGAGTTGAGCCCAGGACATGCAGTGCGAACGTTGTTTGGCTTGATGGTCTCTAAATGTGTACCGAGTTTCGTGTGCCTACATGAAAGTGTGTATGAGCTAGGCAGCAAAATCTCATGTGGGGGCCACGAGACTTTCAGGCAGATTCCAACCTGTCTGCCAAGTTTCATGAGTTTGTGAGCATGTTAAGACCCCCGAAAAAGTCCAAAACGGTGGGAAAAAAATCCAAAAACAAGAGGGTCCTGAGCACCTTATAGTGCTTGGGCCCTAAATAATAAAAATTATTTTTATTAAATAAAAAAAATTATATAAAATTATATATTTGACAGAAAAAAGTTAATTTGTGTAGTTCTAAACGTATTTAGGGTGTTTTTACCTACTCACTTTTTGTCATGACATTATGTAAATTACGCAATGACATCATTTAGCAACATTTAGGACAGCCAATGGCTACTTTCCTTACTGAGGAGTTGGCAACACTGGAGTGAAGACACGTTGGTGAGCCACAGGTGAGGAGGAAAGCAGTCTCTGAGGGACAGAGGAGAAGACTCTGAAATGTCATTGTGAGAAAAAATACCTGCAAGCTCAAGAGACAATGACGGTAAGAGATCTTTTATCATTATTTTATGTCATTGCTGTAAACAAAGCTCATTTATTAACACTGCCACGTTCGTCTATCACGAATCTCAGACAAGTCTCAGGTACCATAAAATTCACTTACAGCTATATGGGTAAAGGAGTCAGATGAACAGGGAGGGTTAGTGAGCTCTTTAAGAGCATGTGCATTAAGAATTTTGAGAGAGTGTCAGTGGTTGTACTGCACTCTGAAACCTAACTGCAGTATAAGTATTAGTGTCTGACACTGTTAGCCTGACAGGGTCACAGATCACTAATGTTACATTAACAGCTGCTTTTACTCTTCAAAATGTAAACTTCCACAAACATTGTGTATTTGTACTTTTAAACGAGTCATTCCAAACTGAGTCATTCCATTCAGTAAATTAATGTCAATACTCAAATATTTAATTATTTATTACAAAATGTATATTGCATATTATGTAAATATTCTCACACATATAATACAGTATATTCATTGACACATCTTGTTCTAATTCCATGGAGATCAATATGTTGAAAACGGATTTCGAGTATTTTGTTAATTCGTCGGGCAACAGAGAAAACGATCTTAATGTGTTCTTTTCTTCTCTCTTCCAATCCAGGATCCAGTTGTTTACTGCCTGTTTGGAAGAGGATCTTTCTTGGATACAATGGACTGTTCATTTTGCCATTTTTGTATGTTTTTTTTGATTACTTGCACTAAAGCATTAGGATTCTGAACTAAAAGGTAAAGTTATTTGTACACATACATTATACAAGAGCTATATAGACCACATTGTACTTTATTTGTAATAAAGTTTCCAATCCAACTTTAATTGGAACATTGGGAATCTTGTTTGTTATTGTTTATTTCTTCATAGGTTTTTAGTCAAGGATATTTCACAGCAATGTTTAAATTTGTGAGAGAGAATGTTCCACTGTTATAGCACAATAGTCTAAATATTTTATTTTGTTTTCATTTCATATATTTTTGGTGTTTACACCGTGTGCATGTGTGCTGCACTGAGTATCAGTCTCCTGCATTCTCTTCACATTCTTTGAAGGCATGAAGCAGATACTATAGTCTACATGTACTGTAAGTGTGGGGCTTCTGCTGCCTCACCTGTGCCACTTCCTGTGAATGATCGTTTAAAAAGTCATGAAAAAATATTAAACTTGCATCTAGAACTTGAATGTCAAAGTATTATAAAACTAATATGATTTACCTCAAAATTACAAAGAAAACCATTACCTTTTTTAGTATGGACATTAACCTTTATCTAATGAGTTTATATTTAATTATAATTTATTATTGTAATTTTACATCAAGTTGTACGTAATTTATCGAAACAGAAAAAACAAAAACAAAAATTAAGACTATTTTTTACAGTGTGTGTAGTATTAAGTTAAATGTAGCACTGCCACAAGTGCCTGAAAACCATTTAGTATTTGAGAAAAGATTTTTGCACATTTATTCATAAAAACAACTGAAAGTAACATTTATCTGTTTACTATTTATGTGGTGGTAAGCAGTCTGCGGGTCAGTCTTGATCAGTCACGTGAAAATCAGACAAACATGCTATCAGGGTGATATTTTTAAAAAAATTTGAAGTGACTGTATACACACCATAAACAGTGTGATGTGTCGTGGTGTGCGTCTCTCTCTCTCTCCTATGTTTTGAAAATCGCAGAACTGTGATGCCCCTTTGCAAATCAAGCAGTGAGTGATTGACTGCGCTCTAAGCCAATGAATGAGTGCCTTGTGTGCTCAGAGCGCCGTCACTCATTGATGCCACTCTGATTCAATGACGTTTGGCATTGTCAGGTTGACAGTACATTTGCCAAATTATATTGGCGGGGCACCAGGGGGGCCAATTATATTTCATCCAATCATATTACCCTCCAGAACCGCCCCTGGGGAACTGTCCATGGTGATATGAATGGCATTTCATACCCTCCCCTATTTTCTCCCTAATTTAGTCGTATCCAATTGCCACCCATCACTAGGGGTCTCCCACATTAAGGCTACTACTCAATCAGGCAGGGCAGAAGACTATGATGTGTTTCCTCCCAACCACGTGATGCCAGCTGACTGCATCTTTTCGAACTGCTCACCTCACAAATCGGTCGGGGCGGCATAACACAATCGGAGGACAGCGCCATCTCCTCCTTCTGCTTGCGAGAGCTCACAGATGCCCGTGAATGGCTGTAGAGCCATGTTTGACGTGAGACCGCCAAGTGCCTCCCATCCCACGCGGCTGAGAGAGTTTTGGCTAATCAGCTCTCTCTAGGTCCCTAGCTGTGAGAGGCTACAGCATCACCCGGAAATCGAACATGTGATCTCACTTTAACCCTGCGCCACTCAGGGGCCGCTATTGATTATATATATTATATATAAAAATTTTTACATTTTGTGAAATACAAAAATAAAAGGTGTAGTAAGTACGTGAGGGGGAACTGGTTATGCTGGTATGACTGGCATTTCTGTATCTATTTTGTTTAAGAAGCTATTGAATTAAAAATATATATTTTTTAAATTAAAATAGCCTTAAATACAAAAATAATGGGTGTAGTAAGTACATGAGGATGAACTGTTTGAACCATTGGGTGCACACAGTCCTACAGAATGGTTCAGAATGCCATGATATTGCAGCCCAAACCATCACTGATCCACCCCCATGCTTCACTCTGGGCATGCAACAGTCTGGGTGGTACGTTTTTTTGGAGCTTCTCCACACCGTAACTCTCCCGGATGTGGGTAAGACAGTGAAGGTGGACTCATCAGAAAACATTACATGTTTCACATTATCCACAGCCCAAGATTCTTGCTGCTGGCTCCATTGAAACACACGTTTGGCATTGGCACAAGTGACCAAAGGTATGTCTAGAACAGCCCGGTCATGTACATTGACCCTGTGGAGCGCCAGACGAACAGTTTTGGTGGAAACAGGAGAGTTGAGATGCACATTTAATTCTGCAGTGAATTGGGCAGCAATGGTTTATGTTTTTTGAATACAATTTGGGTTAGCACCCGGACATCCCTTTCAGACAGCTTCCTCTTGCATCCAGTTACTCCTGTTGGATGTGGTTTGTCCTTCTTGGTGGTATGCTGACATTACCCTGGATACCGTGGCTCTTGATACATCACAAAGACTTGCTGTCTTGCTCAGATGCGCCAGCGAGACACACACCAACAATTTGTCCTCTTTTGAACTCTAATATGTCACCCATACTGTTGTGTGCACTGCAATATTTTAAGCAAAACTGTGCTATTAATCTGCTAATTACTTCACACTCTGCTCTTACTGGGGGGACGTGCAGTCGATGAAGATTGGCCACCAGGTTGGTCATATTTAGCCATGAAACCTCCAACACCAAATTGGCCAGAGTTTCAGTTCCACTGTCTAACCCCCAGCAGATGAGGGGGAACTGTCCAGGGCACTATGAGTAGCATTTCTCCATCTCTTTTGATTAAGAAGTTACTTTAAAAAATATTTAATTGAGTCAATTCCAAAAATAAAGGATAAGTATATTTGGGGGAACTATCCATTGTGAGATGAGTGGCATTTTTCCATCTCTTTTTATTAAGAAGCTATTGAATTAAAAAAAAACAACAAAAAAAAAAAACATAAGAAGTCAATTCCAGTCAATTCCAAAAAGAAAAAAAAGGGTGTAGTAGATAAGGGGATCCAGTTTACGGTGATATGAGCAACATTTTTCCATCTCCTTTGGTTATCTTCTCCCAAGCTATCAAATTTTTTATAAATAAAAAGTTTAGGGAAAAAAATAGGGGTGCTCCGATTGATCGGCCGGCGATCATAATTGGCCGATAATTGCTTTGGGGCATTTGATCGGCATTCTCTATGATGGCCGATATAGAGAAGCCGATCAGAACTCGCGGGACATTTTTTTGCGCGCTGCTAAAATGGCTTCACCGGTTTGGCAATTCTATGTGTTGTGTGAAAAAGACAACCTGTGTAACAATGTAACAAGCCAATTCCACGAGGCGGGAAGCACCCAAAGCATTTTAACACCACAAACCTCATCAGACATTTAAAGGTTAGTCACGTAAAAGAACATGAGTAGTTTTCAAAGTTGTCTAGCGCTAAGAGAGCGGGAGAGTTCAGCAACTCCTCTGTGGTAAATAGGCTTATTAATATATTTTATTTGTATCAAAACTAGATATTCTGTAGTTTATTTATTTTTGTCTTCACTAAATTCTCCTGTTTTCTTTAAGCAGAGCTCTGCTGTGGAGGATTGGGTCAGACGGGTGACGGCTGGCCTTTTGGAGCTACTGGAGAAGCCTGAACAAGCTGTTGAGGATGCTGTAGTAGGGATGACGTCGCAGTGCAACAGCTTTAAAATGATGTTTGGTCAGGTCTATATTCTGAACATAGATCTTTGATATCATCATTTGATAACATCTTTGATAGTTTTTAAAAATGGATAATTTAACCCACAGGAGTCTGAGGGTGTTTTGGGGCCCTAACAAAGTTCTGACATGTCCTGACATTTATGTATTTTTCAGTTACTTATAAACATGTAAATGGCTAAAATCTAACTACACTGTATTCAGCACAAACTGGGCTACAGTAATATGTGAGCAGCATGTATGTACAAGTAAAAATAACAACAACAAAAAAAACAGTTATGCATGGTTTTTGAAAACAAAAAATATATACATCACTGAAATAAGGGCAGAAACCACATTCATAACATTTGTTTGCAAGACTTTTGTGACCTAGATCTTAGTCACGTTTTGTTTAGAAAGGTCTGAATAATGCTCTACTTCTCACCAGAGAAGACAAAGGCTCGAATAATGAGCTGCATAATTACCCGTTTCAGTCAGGTATGTGACAGAGGGAAGTGCTAAAAGAAAATTATATCAGGACAAAAAACATATATTTTTTGTTTGTAGTTTACTTAGAATATAGATAGCTGACAGGCAAAATAACACACTTTTACACCCTATACATACTACGCACTTACATAGTGCAAGGAAAATGTCCAGGATTGAGTGGAGAGGGACAAAGATCATCTTATACACAGAAGGTAAATTTATGGCATAAATATGGCTGTGCAAAATAAAATGAAAATAAATGCATCTTTGTGCCACTTTCAAAAAGCAGTTCCTGTTTAACTCAAGACATAAGTGAACATTACATACCTGGCGTTTCCATGGTGTTTTTTTTTTTGCTTCTGTAACCCGAGGTCAGTCCATGTGTCCATGACAGATACTTATTGTGTGTCCAGCCAGTTTAAAATGACAAGAGATCCATCCAGAATCCAGACCCCGTTTTTCTATCAAACAGGTGGCTGATCATTTTCACTGTGACAACTGTTTATTAAAAAAAGAAAAATACAATATGAGCATGACAATAACTACTGTATAAAAAAACTACTGTATATCATCATCATCATCAATCACTAATGACCATGCATGAAGACAACATAAGCTTTTGTAATGTCATACAACAAATAAAAGATTTTTTTTTATTCTTATATCTGAATATCAATAAGCTACATGAGGCAGTATTTTAGCCACCGGAAGTTAAAGTGTTTGTGCTAAACAACATTATAGATAGTAGTGTCATGAACTAACCAAAACCTGAACCAAATAGCCACTGTAAGCTAAAGGTATCCAAAACGGGGTGAAATACATTGGAATATTCACTGATCCTGACAACCATCTGTAAGCCGTCTACATAAGACATTAGCTTAGCCACCGGGAGCTAACATGTTTGTGCTAAGCTACATAAGGCAGTATGGTAGCATGAATAGCAGTTTTTTTCTACATGCTACCGTAGACTATGTAAGTGACATTGAACGACAATGTTACATTTAAGATGACCAAAGCAAGCCAAAATGAGAAAAAATAAAATAATATGAGATTTATATTATCAGAATAAGGATTATATGAAGACTTAAAAACTCACCCATGGTAGCAGCTTGCTGAATTCTCCTCCTCCGGTGGAGCAAACACACCCGGTTTAAAACACACCCGTTTCTGTCGGAGTTTCAGCGATGTTCTGAAGAAAAGATAAACTCCGCCCACTGTCCAGAACATTCTGTAGAGCTTCAGAAACCTGTAGAGCGCGTGACATCTTCCACACGTGCAGGAAACTCACTGAATCTGTGTGTGTGTGTGTGTGTGTGCGCGCGCGCGCAGGGGGCGTGGTCTTGTATGTAGATTGCTTCTACAGCCGTTTTCCCTGTTAAAAGCATGTGGGCGTGTCCTGCCTCCGGTCATTATTAGTGATGGGAAGTTTGAATCATTTTAGTGACTGAGTCTCGTTAACGAATCTTTTTTGAGTCATTTAGTTAATTTCGATCTTTTGACCAGAAATAAGATAAAATGTTACATTTTCAATAAACAGACCCCCGACACGTCTACATACACACATTTTGTCTATAGTTCCAGTAATGAAAATACTACAATGCAGCTAAGGACATATTATAAACAGAATGAGCAGCTGACCGTCATATCTTCTAGTCCGAGGACTCGGACTTGGAAGATTCGTTGAGAACCGGTCAATTCTGTTAACCTAATTAATTCATAACCTACGGAGGTTTTGTGATGATTTGCGCCCAGTAGAAAATGAACAAATCACTCTCTGAGACTACTCGTTCTTCTGAATCACATTAAAGATTCGTTCAAAAAGAACAATTGTTATAAACAACCCATCATTACTAGTCATTATCATATACTGAAGTGCAATGGAAAGACTGTGCCTCTCCTCGGATTCATACGGATTACATAAACTGAGAATATTTATTTTTTATTTAACTTGCTTTTTTTTTTAAGTAGACCCTTTAAGCTTTATATTTCTCATGTCAGTGTGTGAAGTATTTGCAGAGTTTCAGTAAATTTTAGTGACGAGTTTCAGAAAGATATTCACGGAGACTGAGACGGCTGAAAGCGCATCCTGTTGATTTTCTTTATTTTACAAAAGCACAATATTTTGTTCATATAGTGAGTAAACATAAATAAAAGTCGAACCTTTACAGATTCAAATGATACACTACACTTATACTGTATATATGGTAAAAAATGACGGAGCATTTTAAGTTCATCTTATGGTTACCAGAAAAATATGCACCTGGACCGATGGTGGGTCGGCCGACTCCTAAGAGATTTAATATAAAAGAACAGAGACTGATAAGCAGCTGGTGTTATCCAGTTATTTTACTGACCATTAAACAAAATACAACAGTATTCACCTGTTTTATACAAATTACTGTTTTAACTTTGACTATTCTCTTTATAAAAGTTATTCTTCCAAAACTAAAGTCATGTTTTAATTGTTAGAGGATTGTTCGGGGGTAACGTTACTTGAACTAACTACTGCAATGGGCTCAAATGGGAGACAACTTTGTTTTAAATAGTTAATGAGTCAAAGAGTTGGGCTAATAATAATAATTATTATTATCAATGTTATTATTATTGGTCATAGAAACAAGCAAAAACAACAGTTAAACACTTGATCATATGTATCTGTGCTAGTTTGTGCTTATGTGACCCATAATGATTTTTTCTCAGTATAAATAAATGTTTTGGGTTTTAAGAACTACATCAAAAGAGCAAAGACAAACTTAGGAGGAGTGGAAGGTGAGAAAGGTAAGGTGAGAACGCTTTGTCCTTAATTAAAGACATCAATACGTTAATAATTTATACAATGATAACATTGTTTATTTTTCTGAACAAGTTAATAAGCAATATTTCAAATAAAACAAACCAGGAAGTGAGAGTTCCATACAGTACAGTACTGCGTATAACCAAGTGCCCTAACAAACACAGCTACACTGTACAGTTCGGTTTGTCCGCTGGTGGTGTTTGGAAGATGAACGAAGAGACCTAATATACAAGACAATAGATGCTCAGAGGTGTGAATGTGCATCTCCGCTTTGCTCAGAGGTGTGTGTGTGTGTGTGTGTGTGTGTGTGTGTGTGTGTGTGCGCGTGTGTGTGTCTGTGTGTGTGTTTTTGGTTCCTAGGGGTGCATTCTTAAATTCAGTCTGTCTGAATGTTTATAAACGCCAAGTTGGGAAAATCATGTTTGAGAAAACGACAACAACAATTAAACACTTGATCATTTGCGTCTGTGCTATTTTGTGCTTAAGAGACCCATATTAATTTTTTTCTCAGTTTAAAAAATGCTTTGGGTTTTAATAACTTCATTAACAGAACAAAGACACATTTAGGAGGAGTGGAAGGTGAGAAACCTCAGTGGAGAATGTACTGACTCCGCCCACCACTGACTGTTAGATGGAGCTAATTGCTGTGTTTGTAGGGGTTCTTTCGACCTGCGCAAATGTGTTTGTGTTAAGGCACAAACCTGACGAATACAGGAGCACACACACACACACACACACACACACACACACACACACACACACACACACACCTGTGGCACTTTAACCGTTAGGGCATCAGCGTAAAACCAAATGAAACTAGGGCAAAAAATATAAGCAGTGAAAAATCCAGTAGTATTTACTACTGCAGTAAAATACAGTGATTCCTGTCCTGTGATAACAGGCGCTAACCCTCTGGAACGTTTTAGTTGTTTTAGAATTGTTTTCAAGCGTGAATGTTTATTTGGATATAATCTGTCTCTGCTGCCGCATCTATTCACAGCTGTGATAAGTGATTAATGCCCCATCAGACTTGTGATAGGGGAACGTTATGCTGGTTAAATGATGAAATAAATACTGATCCGTATGGCACAGAATTGTTGACTTACCGAGATCCATAGAGTCGCCATAGATCCTCTTGGTCCCATGTGCAATGCAGCTTCTGCTCTTTTTAGGCCTTGGGACTAGTGGGGATGAGTTATTGTCGGATCGACAATTAAAAATAGGGGGTAGATTGTAGCAGGATGAACTGGTGCTTCATCAGTTTTATTGTCATCTTGTTAGATGGGAAAAGGAGAGTGTCTTATTTAAAACTCTTTGCTCTGTTTACGTCATACTCGCTGCCATACCCTCGTTTGGAGGATTTCCAGTTACCATGTTAAGCGCCTGGGTCATGATTCCAGACACTAGCCAATCCGCTGGCGTGGGGGGTGTTATAAAGGTAGGGGACAAACTTTCCTTCATTCTCTCTCGTCTGATTGCCTCACGCTATTTTTGCTGCGCACCTGACCTCCGCTTTCATCTCAGGTTCCCTCTGGACTCTATTGACTCTTCCTCGTGTAGAGCACATGCCCTTTTGCTGCATGCTCGACTTTCGCTTTCATCTCAGATTCTACCCGAACTCTTTTGATTTCACTCTTGTAATCGGTGCCTTGGTTAAGTTAATTACTAGAGTCATTTGAGTTCCTTGAATTCCCAAGGTTGCGTAATTGGCTACATTGATAAACGGGAACGGCGACATCCGAGCCACACATACAGAAGCCAAACTATGGAAGAGGAACAGAAGATAACCGTCACAAGATCTTTTACCCCAAGAACATATCAAAGAACACGACCAATATAAATGTAGAATGAGTTTGCCATCATGATGGCCGACATAGAGGTAGTCGTGATCTGTCTGGACTTGTGATTGCCTCAGATCAGCGTGATTCAGGTAAGGTACTGCATCTGAGGTGTACCATGACCAATTTTCGACTGATAGTACCCTCTTTTCATTTACCTCATTATAGAGCTATTGGAACGAGGCCGAGAACAGAGTAGAAACAAACCGATTGTAGTGAAATGATTAGACGAGGACATCTGGTCTGGGTCAGATAAAGACTCGGAATGTAGGAACTTCATGTACGGGGCGTTGATTATGTTAGCAGAGATGTTTGTGTATAAAATGGGACGGCTGAGAGAAAGACATCACCTTCTCCATGCTGCAACTGTTTGCTATATGAGACAGGTCCTTCTGCAGAAGTTATAATAAAACCTTTGTGACTTTGCTCTCACCCAGTGTATGAATTATACTGCAGTGTTTTCAGGATTTCCAACACATTTTTCACAAAAATTGGGTGATATTTCTACATCTATAAAACATACAAACCTTCCCTAAACAAAAACAAGCACAGAAACAACAAATAGATTCATCAACTGAACACTATTTATTTCATCATGTGTATAGAGCGTCACAGAAGGAAAAAGAAAAGAAAAGAAAAGAAATGCTTCCCCATGTCTTCTTGTTGTAAAATCTGCTCCACCCTTAATGCATTCAAATCAACTACGGTGAAGGAAATCTTGTTTAAGCAAAACTAAAAATATCTGGACTGCACAAAAGTAAAAGTTGTAAATACGCTGACATTTTGGAGTAGTGGAGATGAGGGAAGTGCGTGAATGGAGAATGGAATGAGGGATTCGCTCTAACTGAACTCAGTAAGAGCCTCTGTTCTGGCTCCGGTAGGATCGACTCTGGTAGTTTTGTTTCTGCTGGTAGGATCCTTTCTGATCTGAAATAAAGAAAGAACAGGAAAAAAACACTTAGCAATGACAGTAGATTTAGAGTTGAGGTATTAATGCTGCCACACTGATGTTGCTGATGGTTCACAACAGCTATTCTCATCACTTAAACACTGCTATAGGAAAGTAATCCACTTTACAATTGAGATTAAAAGACTATTTACACAAATCTGTCATTTTTTCCCATGCATCACACAGAAATGTAACTCATCCTCTATTTAATCCATCATCAATAAATAACTATATCATGCATTATGCAAAGGAACTCATATATTGAAATGCAAATGCATAAAATATAGAAATCACTGGGATTAAAACACTATAACAAACATGACAAGGTAAACAGGTTTAAACCCGGATTTATATAAACACGTTTCATAATATTTGTTGACTAGTCCAAATGAGGAATTAGATATTCGCGGGTTTTGAATGTCTCACAAAAACTCACATCCTGTTGATTTAAACAATAATCAGAAACAAACAACTCGTATTACTGATGCATCACATTCTAGTACAGAGTTTTTGCTCTCACTAGCTACAGATACAAGGAAAATATTTCTTCAATCTGATTGAAATCATTCCAACTTAAGTGTTTACACATGGATGCTGATTCGATAAGACGCTTAAGTTAAGATGCTTGTACAACCCTAATCCCTAACCCCTAACCCCAGTGCACAAAGCATTCAAAGCAGAATATAACTTTTTTGACATGTGCAAAAAGCTTCTGAGTGCAGTAAAGCATTTACCTGACAGAAGTATAACAAATATCTTTAACACTCCAGGTTAGGTTAGGTTTCACATCTTCACTGAGAATGCCTGAAATAATTGACATGTATGATGATAGACATGGGTTCTGTTGACAAGACTACAGACTACTGCTGCTCACCTCTGTTAAAGGAACCTCCACAGACGCCCAGTTTATGATCAAAGACGCGTCGTTCTTTGTTCTCTCCCAGGCCGCCCAGCTTCTCCGCCAGCAGCAGTGCCATGTTCTGCAGGCATGTGGCCTCTGTCCTGTGCATCACCACCATCTGAGTTGGCTGGTCGAGGGATGCCTAGAAGCGTGCAGAGAAGGAACGAAATCGAACCCAATCAAAAAGAAAAAGAGCAAATCCATGATAACACTAAGCAGTTTGGATTTCACCATGAGGCCCTCATTAACGATCATCTTGCAGATGACGCTGTGGACCGCCAGCGACTCGAGCTCAAACATCTCAGATAGGGTTGCCATGCTGTGCAAACAAACCCACACAGATGCGTCATGTAGATCGTCATAGAACAGACTGAAATCTGGTTGCACAGATGACTTGCTGTAGCGCTACCTGAGAGAGTCGTACACACTGCTGCGGTTAAACAAGTAGGTACGTAACGATTCCTCCCGAATTTTCCTGTAGGATTAAAAAAATGTTTTAAAATGTTAACTGTTTGCCTTTTTCATGCTCAGAGCTTATAATACAAATTAAAACAGGACCAAACACTGCTGTCTTTACTGAAGACACAATAGTTCACGGTTAGTTACCAGGATTAAAACTTGTCAGCAAGTATAAATCCATATATTTCCACGAATAGCCGTTGCACTAATAATGAACAGCCATACATTGTAAGGTGCATCATAGAGAGAGAGAGGAAGAAAAAGGGGGGGGGGGGGGTTCAACAACCCAATCACCTATTAGCTGATCATTACAGGTGCGGATTCGGTCTGTGCGGTCCTTGGCGTAGATGAACTTGCACAAGCGGACCATGAGGACTGCACTGTCCTCTCCCTTGCTCTCTTCCTGGTCCTGCTCAGACCAAGGGGGAAAATTTGTTTAGTTATGAGCCAAAGACTAAAAATGCTTCATTTAAAACTATTAATGTTATGTACTCTGTGTATGAGCTGATTTCGTATAATACCTTGGCATTGTAAACACTACACACACACACAGGATGTGGTCACTTACTTTGCTCTTCTCCCCCTGCAGGCCCAGGCTGCGACGGTAGGCCTTGTAGTCCAACTTGTAGTAGGTGTGGGCGATTCGGCACAGATAGACACGGCACACCTCCTCCGTTGTGCCTCTGGTCTCCAGGTACTGCAGCAAGCGGTCGATGATGCCGCAGACTCGCCCCTCGTCTTTCAGGTTGTCTACGTACTCTGGAAAAGAAATGAACGTGTGTAACTATTTGTAGTGAATTTGGATTTGTAGCTTTTCTGTGTTTCTCATTTTGGCTGTACACAGTTTTTACAGTTCCTGACTGTAAAGCTGATCATTAGGGCCCAAGCACTATAGGGTGCGCGGGACCCTCTTGTTTTCCTAATGATTTTTTACCCCCCACCCTTTTGGGCTTTTTGAACATTGGCAGGCAGGTTAGCATCTGCTGCCATTAGGATGCCTGCGAGTCGCATGGCCCGAGGCTCTCAGGGGCCCTCACACGAGATTTTGCTGCATAGTTTAAACACACTTGCACGTATGCACACGAAACTCGGTACACGTTTAGAGCTCATTAAGCCGAACAACTTTCGCATGTCTGCATCTGCATGTCCTGGGCTCAACTCAACAGGAAGTCAGTTATTTTGGGTCATTTGCCAAAACGCACCCGATGGATTTTTACATGTTCTCCCCGTGATTGGTGGGTTTCCTCCCGGTGCTCTGGTTTCCCTCCGCATGATTCCCTCTCCCTCTAGATAATGGCAACTGCCGCTCCCAAATTGCTTGTAGTGTTTGAGTGTGTCCGAAGTGTACACCACCTCATACCCTACAGTAAGTCCCCTCTGATAGGCTCCAGGCCCCCCGCGACCCTGTATACAGGATAAAGCGGTATAGATGGTGAGTGAATGAGTTTGGGGAAGAGCTGCATATGAATGTGATAATCTGGTGATAATCTGGTTCCAGTCTCTAAATGTATGAAATTGGCTTGCAAAAGGTTAAATTACAATACATTATATACTACTCTTACACTTACACAGAAAGGGAACAGTAGAATTCATTCATTCATAATAAGCATTAAGCATTAATTCGTAAGCATTAAGGGTTGCAGTGGATGATTAGGCTGGAATCGGCCATTGGAACATGAAGCTTGTGTGACAACATGGCCATGATTCTACTGGGTGCTTGTGCAACACTCAGTACTGCATCAGTATGATTTTATTTTTATTTTTAATTGGCAGAAATGATTGGCTGATTTGATAATTGGCTGTTGATCATTAAATTCCCTTACAAAGGTTCATATCTGTACGGCTCGAGAGTGGGGGAAAGAAAAGAAATCATGTATAAACTAGAACAACGGGCAGGAGTGTCATAGAGGCTCACAGCTCACAGGAAGTAATCAGCCACTGGCTTCTCTGTATAATAAACTCTTTCTGCAGGTGCTCGTCCAGCTCCAGGATGGCGGCCAAATTCCCACACCGGACAGGTGGTAAGAAAAATATTATTTCCACATAAAGAGTAATATTGTGCTTAGAAAATGAGAGTTTGTATCAAAACAAATGAATGGAGAAGCCTGTATATGAAGAGGTACAGTACATATGCACATCCCTATAACAGTATTTGAGTGCAGACCGCACATGGCACATGGCAGACCACACATCAGCATTAACCTGATGCTGTAATGTCGTCTGTGAACATCAGTACAGACAGATTCAACCTCACCTGAGTTCAGGCAAAGGTCTCGTCCTCTCAGAATAAAACGTTCTGTTCAAAGAGAATGACAGCGTTGTATGATGCAGCACTGTTACTGTTATCACCCTTAAGGAAATTATATTTTCAGTAACTGCCTCATTGTCTCAACTATTAATATATTAATATTATAATACAACAGTGTTACTTGGGTACACAAGATGTTTGTTTAGACATTTATAGACGTGGAACATCCACAAGATTAGTTAGTTTTCCTTATCGCTTACAGCAGCTATAATCAGTGGTTCCTTTTTTTTACTTAATCTAAAAAGGTTAAGCTAAAAGTTAATAAGCTAAAAAGGAAACAGCTTCTCTTTATATAAGATCACATTCAGCACATCTTTGCTTTATCTCTAGTCCACAGGTATTTAAAAAAAAAAAAAATTTTCCTATGCGTTTTTGCATTTATTCTACACACAAGTGGCATTTTAAAATTCCTTTCAGGGTGAAGATATTCAGAAATGTTTAGATATTTAGTGTTGATATACAGAGAAGGAGTGTTTTTGGGCTTGTTAGCGTGATGGCCCGTATCTCTGTTTGACGTAAATCTGTTACATACCCCTTAATGACTCGTATCCTCTTAACTGTGTGTTTCTGAGGCTTCGTGCGGACAAAGATTTTCATTGATTAATTTATTTTTAAAAAGCCACTGATGGAAGGAAAACAGGTACAGTAGTGTCAGCTGCAAGCCAAATCAGGTTTTTATTAGTGCACACATTTTAACACATAGCTACACAGTTTACATCTCACTGTAGAAGCTATAATGTATTAAAATGAAGCTATAACGTATTAAAATGAAGCTATAATGTATTAAAATGAAGCTATAACATATTAAAATGAAGCTATAATGTATTAAAATGAGTGGACCAACATAACCCTGTGATTTGGCTTACAGTTGGCTCTACTATCAGGGCTGCAGCTATACAAAATAATCAACACCTTTTGACCAACCAAACTCAAGAATTCAACAGCACTGTCGAACAGAAGTACCACATTATCTTCAGGGTCTGACCACATCAGGTCGCACATCGGCCCATCATGCGGCACCTCCTGTTTCCTGTCGATGGTTCGGATCTGGTCCACGCAGCAAACCTGCAGAACAAACCCGAACCAGAAAAGTGCCCATGTCAGATTTTGGCCAGTGAGTATCTATGATTGATAATGAATGCTAAACATTTAACATCACATGAAAAATCACGTGGCACGTGAAATTAGCTCGGCCTTTAGGGGCGCCAGTGGCAGTGGTTAGGTGTATCCCGGGAGCCAGGGCACTGGACTTAGCAGGTAATTTCAGGGCTTTAGGACAGCATACAGATGCTACTCAACTGTAATAATGGTTTTACCGCCGCACCTCACAGCGACAGTATTTGGGTTTGTGTGTTTGCTGGCTTTTACCACTGAGTGGCGCTATATAACTATAGACCTATTGTGTTATTATAAGAATTAAATGCAGTAGGCTGTTATGATTATTTATTAAAGAAAATTATGACAATAAAAACATTTTAACAAATAACATTTTTACCTCCCAGTAGCACCCCGTTGTGCTGTACAAGTGAAACATTAAACCAATTCACAATCACAGTGCTAAAATTACAGTACAAATTTAGAATTAAAAAATTTCTAATTTTAATATTAGGTGTTTCTTATGTGCATCAAATTTAAGCAAAGTCAATATTAACAGTGAGCCTTTAATTTAAACTTAATTTAAATTAAATGAACAAATATTATAAGTAAACATCAATGTATTAGAAAAGCATTTTTATTTAGACTATAAATAATAATCCTGCATTTATTTTTAGATGTCCAGGCTGCCACTGTTCTTATACGACTCTTTATCTGGATAAATCATTCAGAGAGAAGCCTGTAAACTTTCCATGTAAAACAGACACATCGGTATGAATAAACTGTTTAAAAGTATGTATCATGAGCTACTGATCAGTGATTTATGTAAACGAAAGAAACCAATGAAGAAAACAATGTTCAGTGAATTTTCTCCCAAATAAATACATGTTGTATAAGTCGCTTTAAGTTAAGTCTGTATTGGCCACATATACAGTACATTACTGCACAGTGAAATGCTTTCTTCACATACCCCAGGGTGGGGTCAGAGCGCAGGGTCAGAGCGCAGGGTCAGCCATGATACAGTGCATCTAGAGCAGACAGGGTTAAGGGCCTCGCTCACGGGCTCAAACCGACAACCTGGTGGAGCTGGGGCTCAGACCGCTGACCTTCTGATTCAATTCAATTAAATTCAATTTTATTTCTATGGCGCTTTTAACAATGGTCATTGTCTCAAAGCAGCTTCACAGAAATTAAAAGAAAATGAAAAGAAGACTTATGGAAATGTATATATGTGTAAGAAAACTCAGTAACTCAGTGCCTTAACCTCTGAGCCACCGCTGCCCCTGTAATGTGTGTAATGTAATGACTCTAGTAATGTGCTCATGTTCAAAGCATTTTTGTTGTGCACGTATGGACTGTATTGACTAAAATAACAAGAACAACTATTCCAGGAGAAATTGTAAAAGAAGGGTTGCATGGTTACATTGGTTTGTCCGGGCAAATGGTGAAAGCGAGAAAAAGAGCAAGCGGCAGGAGTGTGAATATTTAACCCAGTTGTCGTAGCAAAAGCTGCTCACTCCAATCACCCCATACACAACACAAACTAGAGTTAAAAAATCTTGGTCTAATCTTGGTCGCTCGACACCCAGTTTCGGTACACGTCTTTTTCGACACACTAGTGCTTCGAAACAGTGTTCCGGAGCTTTGCTTGAAATGAGGCTGTCACGTGACCTGTGGAAATGAAGCTTCGTTACCTCACTGACACGCTGAACACAGAGTGCGTCTATTGCGCCGTCCCAGACCCGCTGTCCATTTATTCCAGTGTTATAATTATATTCAGAATTGTCGTGCCTATATGTTTTTTACGTGGTGTATTATTGTTTTAAAAAATGGTAATAAAAACAATGACGTTTGAATGTCTGTTGTATGAATGTAAATGAAAACACCTTGTGGGCTCAACCACTGTTCCAAAAAGAGAATAAAAGTCCTTCAATTACAAACTTGTTTGCTGCTTGTGAACCCGTCTTATTAAATATACAAACAAAACCTTACAATGAACAAAAAATGTGAATGGCACTGCTGGTGTAGGGATTTTTTTGACCACCAGATGGCGAAGTAGAGCACTGTGTCAAAAAGCTTCAAAGCATCAATCCAGTTTATTGTAAAAGCTTCACTGCTTCGGAAGCTTCGCTCGGCGCATCCCTATAATACTATATGTTACGTGGTGCAGTATGGAGAGCCGCACCACGAGATGTTAAAATATTATATTATCTCCTGCTCGCCGACGTCTTAGACAGGCAGAGGCTGGGGCTCTGCCTCCGAACTGTCTGTCTGTCTGTCTTTCTTTCTTTCTTACCTGAAAAAGATTAAAAAGGTCTTACCTGTTGTACTCATTTTTCGTTTTTTTCCCTCACCTGCAGGAAAGTGGTACCTGTTAGGTACAGTCTCTGATGCATGGTGGACAGAACATCCCACATGGATGGAGAAAGTCTCTTTGCTCACCGTGACACCCACCACTGATGGAGAATTAAGAGTGAAAAGCACAGTTAGGATGTAAGAGACAGAAAAAACATCACACAGTGAGAATGCTTTGAACATAGAGGCTTTGAATATAACTGTGTGTGTGTGTGTGTGTGTGTGTGTGTGTGTGTGTGTGTGTGTGTGTGTGTGTGTTTAGAGCTCTGAGCAGTTCAAAATTTGGCTGTGTTAATGTAATTAATATCCGGACAAAAACCAAAACCCCAGAAACACAAAACAGACGTGACTTTACACACGTGTATGTGACTGTGATCGTGATCGAACACAGAGTTATGAATTATGGACAGTTATAAATTATAAATGCAGCGACATATAATTAGAGCATCATTAAGCCCAGTAACAAATTCTAAAGCATTATTAAGAGCAGTAATGAGTTATGAAGCATTATTAACATGCTCTCTCTGTCACCTACAAGCTCGATCTCTACAGTCAGTCACCAGCTCTTTATGTGGATTTTATTGTTTTATTTTATTCACATTATATTCATACTGACACTTTAAATAGTGCTATATTTTTTATTAATGTTAAACTTACCCAGGCACTGCAAATATACGAATATGATAACTTACTGTTCTTAATCAAGTGTGTAATGTGTGTGTGTAATGTGTGTGTGTGTGTGTAATGTGTGTGTAATGTGTGTGTAATGTGTGTGTAATGTGTGTGTGTGTGTGTGTGTGTGTGTGTGTGTGTGTGTGTGTGTGTGTGGGTGTGTGTGTAATGTGTGTGTAATGTGTAATGTGTGTGTGTGTGTGTGTGTGTGTGTGTATGCATGTGGTCAGTCAGAATGTTAAGAAGAAGTTCAGTGAGGTTGTTCAGAAGGAGAAGTTTGACCCTGACACAATCGTCTTCCTCCCTTCCCAGGGTAAGACACTGTAGTGCCCTCATCAGGAGACACACACTAATCCTGTGTTTAGGACATGAGACGATCTATTATTGCACTCAGTAGAGCTTCAGTTCCTGATGACTTTGAATGTAGTTTTTCTTTGAAGGTGAATGTGAATGAGGAACTGACTCTGATGTCTGACCTCTGACCTCTACAGAAATCACCTCTATGGCTGCACAGATAAATTACACTCGACTCGATCAGAGTTTCAGTTTCTCTCCTCTACAGCAGGAGTTTAAACTTTTAGACTAATCCACAGCTTCAAGCAATAAAACATGATTTACTGGCTGTTTCAAATTTTTGTTACTGTACAGAAATGTGTGTAAACGGGTTTATTACGACGGGTGTAAATGGGTTTATTATTGTGAACACTACACACTATTCCAGTCAATTAAATGAGAAAAATATTTGGCGGACATTTGATGGACTTTGGTATTCGGGGACAGGCGTTAAAATGGTTTAGATCCTACCTGTCTGATCGATTCCATTTTGTAGATCTGAATGGAGAACAGTCTGGTGTAATGCCAGTGAAATATGGGGTGCCACAAGGGTCAGTTTTAGGACCTCTGCTGTTCTCAATATACATGCTTCCCTTGGGTAACATCATCAGAAGACATGGGATTAGTTTCCATTGTTATGCTGATGATACTCAGTTATACATTTCCACAAAGCCAGATGAAATACCCAAATTGTCTAGACTAACTGAGTGTATACAAGATATAAAAGATTGGATGACCGATAATTTTCTTTTACTAAATTCAGATAAGACAGAGATATTACTTATTGGCCCAAAAACCAGTACACAACAGCTCTCACAATTCTGCCTGCATTTAGAAGGATGTACTGTTACTACCAGCTCGACAGTGAAAGACCTGGGTGTAATATTAGACAGTAACTTATCCTTTGAAAATCATATCTCCAATATCACAAAAACAGCCTTTTTCCACCTTAGAAATATTGCCAAGCTTAGG
>JAAGKR010010287.1:0-23314 GCA_011419295.1 Clarias macrocephalus | reverse complement strand
TCACACCTACTGGACATTATGAGAGCCTGGTCATTCCATTTGGACTTTGCAATGCACCTGCAGTTTTTCAACAGTTCATTAACGACGTCCTGAGAGACATGCTAGGTAGATGGGTCTTCGTCTACCTGGACGATATTCTCATCTACTCCCGCTCCATCAATGAACACATCCAGCATGTCAGAGCGGTACTTAAGAGATTGCGCGCCCATCAATTGTACTGTAAGTTGGTGAAGTGCGCTTTTCATAAGCGCTCCACCACGTTCCTGGGTTTTGTCATCTTGCCTCATGGTGTGGCCATGGACCTGCAGAAGCTAGAAGTTGTGCGTCATTGGCCCCTACCCAAGACACTTAAGCAACTTCAAAGGTTTCTCAGGTTTGCGAATTTCTATCGTCGCTTTATCCGGGACTACAGTAAAATTGCAGCTCCCTTAACCGCCCTGACCCGACCATCTTCTCATCACTTTCACCTTAACTCTGCTGCCATCTCTGCATTTCATGAACTCTGCCACCGATTCACCACTGCTCCAATTCTCCTTCACCCCGACGCCACCAAACCATTCGTTGTGGAGGTGGACGCTTCGGACATGGGCGCCGGGGCGGTTCTCTCCCAGCGAGGTCCAGATCAGAAGCTACACCCTTGTAGCTTCTTCTCCAAAAAATTTGATCCCACTCACTCGGAGTAGGGGACCGCGAGCTGCTGGCTATAAAGTGGGCTTTGGAGGAATGGCGACACTGGCTCCAGGGCGCTGGAGAGCCATTCATCGTCTGGACCGATCACCAAAATCTAATCACTAATCGGAGTTTGAAACAGCTTAATCCAAGACAGGCGCAGTGGGCACTGTTCTTTGAACCATATAATTTCCATCTGTCTTACCGTCCGGGGTCAAAGAACACCAAGGCAGATGCCCTCTCCCGACAACATGAGGAAGACTGCCCCCGGGCGGACCCCGCGCCTGTTCTCCCACCATCCAAAATCATCGCACCACTCTGTTGGGATTTGGAGACGAGGATCCGCCAGGCACAGGCCACGGAGACCGAACTGGCAGGTGTGCCACCTGGACGACTCTATGTCCCCCACGCCCTAAGAAGCGAGGTCCTCCAATGGGGCCACTCCACTCCGTTCTCCGGCCACCCGGGCGTGGGGCGCACCCAAACATTCATACAGCGTGCCTTTTGGTGGCCCACAATGACGAAGAACATCAAAGAGTTCGTTCAGGCGTGCCCAGTGTGTGCCAGGGCGAAGAACACCAACCAACCAACAGCTGGGGAGCTCCAACCACTCCCCGTCAGACGGAATGGACCAACCAACAACTGGAGCGCTACCTGAGGTGCCTAGTCGCCGATCGTCAGCGCTCCTGGGCCCGCTATCTCATTTGGGCAGAACTTTCAGATAATCTCCACATCTCCTCTGCCACCAACCTAAGCCCATTTGCGATATGCCATGGTTTCCAGCCTCCGATGTGCGAACACCAAGAACCGGAGGTCGATGTACCGTCGGCCCAACAGTTGGTCCGAAGGTGTCGACGGCTATGAAGTCAATCCAACACTGCCATTCACCATGCCAACCACCGCTACACCACGCAACATCGCCGTCGACACCCTCCGGGACGGGTGTACAATGTAGGTGACAAAGTATGGCTGTCTACGAGAAACCTGCTTCTCCATACAGAATCCAAGAAGCTATCACCCAGGTTCATTGGTCCATACCGCATCACCCTTCGTATCAATCCTGTCACCTACCGGCTCCAGCTGCCTGTGGCGCTCCGGATCCATCCGGTATTCCACACCTCCCAGCTCAAACCCTTCATCACTTCACCAATGGTTCCACCCACCCACCCTGCTCCTCCTCACCGTATCATTGAGGGTGGTCCCGCCTACACCGTTCGCCGGATCCTTGACTCACGTCCTCGGGGCAGAGGGCTCCAGTACCTGGTGGATTGGGAAGGTTACGGTCCCGAGGAGTGATCTTGGATTCCGGCTCGGTTCATCCTAGACCCCGAACTCATCCGGGACTACCGTCGTCGAGTATCCTCCACCCCAGGACCGTCGAGAGTCGGTTCTGGACAGGGGGGTACTGTCATGCACGCTCGTAACACGACCGGCACTAGGACCCGGAAGTAATACGGTCGGGTTTCAGGAAGCATAAAAGGAAACAAGATGGCACCTCACATTGCTCAGTCATTGAGTTCGCCCATGCCTTTGCTGACGCTACACCGACTATTCTGTGAATACTCACCAATTTGGGTTGCTTCTTTGATTGAGTGTATGTTGCTAGAACGCGGGTTTATTTGTGTAGATCCTTGCTCTTCGTGTAAGAGAGTTCTTAAACTAATCGCATGGTTATCCTGCCTACTCGCGCTACTTCTGCGTTTGGGTTTACCATCAACGCTACACGGGCTAACTGCTAAGGCTTTTCTGTTCATCCCTCGGTTGCTCATGACAATATGAGTTTCAATAAAAATAAAAAGTGAAAAATTATGTTCTAATTTATTGAGATGGACATGTGTGTATAGGTATTAATATGTTAATGTTAACTTTGTGGTCGTAATAAAATATTACAATAATATGTGACTTATTTTGGATTTGTCTATGAAGCTGTGGTTACTCTCTTGAGAGTTGCCAACCATGACACTCTACTTTTCATTGTTGTTGATCTCTTAGCTGCTCCTGACAAGTGGTCGCCACAGCGGACCATGGCACAGGTTTTTATGCCGGATGCCCTTCCTGACATGACGCAACCCTCCCATCGTATCCGGGCTTGGGACCGGCACTGCATCCAGTGGCTGTTGTCTGGGCACTGGCTGGGACTCAAACCGAGGACTACTACATGGCAGACGAGGAACCTACCACTGAGCCACCAATGCCCAAGGTGTTGGCATCTATCTGTCTGTGCATGCATGGAAATAAGTTACTCTTTACAATTTAAACACTGGTGATGAATTTCCACAAGATGAGCAAGTTCGCAATTCAGTTCAACAAGATGTATGCCTTTTGGGGATCTATATGTTAGTACACCTAAAAATCATAACAAAATCTCTTGCAGATAAGCAGAAAAGGGGGCGGAGCTTCCAAACTCACAGATATGTCAGTGTGAGACTGACGTGCAGAGCTGTGAGTGATGGAGACGTACAGATCCAGACTCTGACTCTCTCTACACTCAACTAGCAGGAAACAAACACAACATGTGCGCTTAACTGAGCTTTAGACTTCCAACAGACAAAATCTCTCTGACATGCTTCTGCTAAACTACACTGAACAACGTGAATCTGTAACTTCTTTCAGCCTCCAGGCAGTAAAAAGTCACCTCCGAGTCACTTTACACAGTATTTAATCCTGGAAAAGCAGAAGCTACTCAGTCCTACAGTATCTTTTATTCTCCGTTTCTGATCTCTGTTCATTTGTACTGCGCACAGGGGGCAAACAGTAAAGGCTTCTCCACCATCTATGAGTCGGGGGGTGGGGGGGGGGGGGCTGGGGGGGGTGTGGATAATGGGCATGAGATTAGACGACGAATCTGAGAAACATGAAACGAAGGGTCCGATGAACCTTGGTGAGAGCTTCCTGGACGTGGTCTTGAGTGGAAGGTCTCGTGAAGACAGCATGACCCTTTGGCCGATACGATACCTGGGAGCTGATTGCGGGCATGCTGCCATGTTCTTTTGCAGCGACGGACAAGGGTTTGGGCTGAGGGAACTGCTACTTCCTCCTCCTGGGCAGAAAAGAGGGGTGGTTGATAGCCCAGACAGCAGTGGAAGGGAGACATGCCTGTGGACGAAGTAGGGAGCGAGTTGTGAGCGTACTCAATCCATGGTAGGAAGCGACTCCAGGAAGAAGGGTGTCGAGAGGCCATGCACCTTAAAGATTTCTCCAACTCCTGGTTCATCCGTTCCGTTTGGCCATTAGTTTGGGGATGAAATCCGGATGAAAGACTGGGGTTGGCGCCGACAAGGTTGTAAAACGCCTTCCAGAACTGGGCAGCAAACTGGGGGCCCCTGTCCGAGACAATGTCGACGGAGAGTCCATGAAGTCGGGAGACGTGATTAATTAGGAGTTTGGCTGTTTCTTTGGCAGATGGAAGCTTGGGTAATGGGACGAAATGTGCAGACTTAGAGAAACGGTCTACAATGGTTAAGATGCAGGTGTTGTTTTCAGATGGTGGAAGGCCAGTGACGAAGTCGATGGAAATGTGGGACCAGGGGTGGTGGGGAATGGGGAGGGGTCGGAGGAGACCCTCCGGAGGGCGGTTAGTCATCTTACTCCTGGCACAGGTGTCGCAGGAGGCCACAAAGTTTTTGACGTCCTCCTTCATGGTAGCCCACCAGAAGCGTTGGTGTAGAAGGGAAAGGGTGTGTGCCGCCCCAGGGTGGCATGCCAATCTGGAACTGTGGGCCCAGTCTAGCACCTGTGGTCACATGGAAGCTGGAAGGAAAAGCTTGTGGGCCAGGTTCCCGTTCGAGGGTCTGCTGAACCAGGTGCTCCACGTCAAGTTGGGTTGTTGCCACAAGACAATGAGGAGGAAGGATCGCCTCCGTCGTGGGTGTGTCCTGAAAAGTGGAGAATTGCCGGGAGAGGGCGTCAGGCTTGATGTTCTTGGAACCAGGGCGATATGATAAGGTAAACTGAAAACGAGAAAAAAACAGTGACCATCGTGCCTGGCGTGAGTTGAGTCTCTTTGCTGTTCTTAAGTACTCCAGGTTCTTATGGTCGGTCCACACGAGGAAGGGATGGTCTGCCCCTTCAAGCCAGTGTCTCCATTCTTCAAGGGCCAGCTTGACCGCCAAGAGTTCACAATCCCCGATGCCATAGTTGCGTTCGGCGGGTGTGAGTCGGTGGGAGAAGAAGGAGCAAGGGTGAATCTTGTTGTCTTTTGTGGATCTCTGAGACAGGACGGCCCCTACTCCGGTCTCAAATGCATCTACTTCCACGACAAACTGGAGGGAGGGGTCAGGAAATGTAAGGATGGGTGCTACGGTGAAACGGTGCTTAAGATCTTTGAAGGCTTTATCTGCCTAGGGGTTCCATCGAAATGGGATCTTGGAAGACGTGAGTGCCGTAAGTGGGGTCGCCACTATGCTGTAGCCTCAAATAAAGCGTCGATAGAAGTTTGCGAATCCCAAGAAGCGTTGGAGTTCGCGTCTTGAAGACAGTACCGGCCAATCAGTGACCACCCTCACCTTGGTGGGGTCCATCTGGATGCCTGCAGGGGAGATAGAATATCCCAAAAAAGAGGTAAATGTGCAATGAAACTCGCATTTCTCTGCCTTGATGTAGAGTTTATTCTCCAGAAGCCGTTGCAAAACCTGGCGCACGTGGAACTTGTGCTCCTTTACTGAGCGTGAGAATATTAGGATGTCGTCCAGATAAACAAAGACGAAAACATTGAGAAAATCCCTAAGGACCTCATTAATGAGGGCCTGGAACACCGCCGGCGCATTGGTTAAGCCGGACGGAACCACTAGGTACTCATAATGGCCGGTGGGTGTGTTAAAAGCCGTCTTCCATTCATCGCCCTCCCATATCCTGACAAGGTGGTAGGCATTCCTCAAGTCTAACTTGGTGAAGACGCGGGCGTCCTGGAGAAGTTTGAAGGCAGACGACATCAAAGGAAGAGGATAGCGGTTCTTTATCGTGATTTCATTCAACCCTCTGTAATCAATACAGGGTCTGAGGGACTTATCTTTTTTCTCTACAAAAAAAAAATCCTGCCCCCGCTGGTGAGGATGTTGGATGGATGATCCCTGCTGCGAGTGACTCCTTTATGTATTGTTCCATGGCCTCTCTCTCAGGGCGTGAGAGGGAGTACAGTCGACCCTTAGGTGGTGAGGTGCCTGGGAGGAGGTCGATTTCACAGTCATAAGGGTGATGTGGGAGTAAGGAGGTGGCCCGTGATTTGCTAAAAACCTGACGAAGAAGGTCATGATATTCTGTGGGTACCTTGGTTAGGTCGAGGATTTCCTCTTGTGGAGTGAGCGAACTTCGGCCCATAGGGGCGGAACGTAAACATGAAGAGAGGCAAGTGGGGCTCCAATCCAGGACTCTTCTTTTAACCCAATCAATGTAAGGGTTATGTAGTCTTAACCAAGGTAGACCCAGAACGATGGGTGCATGCGCATTTTGAATAGCTAGGAGGGTACTAGTTTCAGTGTGGTTGCCTGAAAACTGCAGGGTAATGGGGGTGGTGCGATGAGTAATGGGGAAAAGTTTGCTTCCGTCTAGAGCCTGAACCATAAAAGGTTGACACAGGGGTGATAGGGGAATTTTGAATTCGGAAGCAGTGGAGGAAGAGATTCGGTTCTGATCGGCCCCGGAGTCCACTAACGCGTGAGTGACATAAGATTGGTCGCCATGTGTCAGGGTTACTTGTCGCTGACACTTGTCAGCATGATCGCTTGTCCGGGGAGGAAACAGATGTGGGGCCCCCCTGCATCCCCAGAACTACGGGGGGGGCTGACCTTTTAGTGGACAGGATCGCACAACATGGCCAGTCTGACCACAGTAGAAGCAGGCGCCATCATCCTTGTGGCGCTGACGCTCCTTTGGCGAGATGCGTGCATGGCCTATCTGCATGGGCTCAGGGGGAGGCTCAGGTGTGGCCAAGGTTAATGTCGAGGTGCGTGGTTTGCGATAAGGCTGCCGCTCATTTCGCCGTACCCGCTTACGGTTATCAATGCGGGTCGCTAAATCAATGAGACCCTGCAGATCCGACGGAAGATCCCGGGCTGCAAGCTCGTCCTTAATTGGGTCTGAGAGCCCATGAAGGAAACAATCAAAGAGAGCCTTCTCATCCCAGTCACAAGAGGGAGCCAAGGTCCGAAAATCAATGGCATAGTCAGAAACGGAACGAATTCCCTGGCGTAGTTGAAGTATTCGACTGGTTGCTTGATGCCCAGTAGAGGCACGGTCAAAGACCCTCCTCATCTCATCCGTGAAGATTTAATAGTGAAACAGCACGGGACTTGGGCATCCCATAAGGCTGTTCCCCATTCTCTCGCCTTTCCTGATATTTATTTCCTGATAATATAGGCAACCTTGGAACGTTCCGTAGGAAATGATGTGGCCTGTAGTTCCAGGACAAGGGAGCACTGAGATAAAAAGGAACGGCAAGTGGTTGGATCTCCATCGTAGGTGGGCGGGGCCGGAAGGCGGGGCTCTGGGCCAGAAAAGAGCGTTGGAGGGGGGAGTTGGGGAGTGGGTGCCAGAGTTTGTTGATTCTGAATCTGGGTGGAGAGAGACTGCAGCGTTTCCGTAATCGTTTGGAGTGTGTTTGTGATCTGTCTTATTTCTTGCTGGTGTGTGCCTAGGAGTGCTCCTTGGCTCTCTAATGCCCCCCTCAGGTGAGCTGCCTCTGCTGGATCCATTGGGCCAGATTATTCTGTCACGCTCGCTAGAGGGCGTGATGGATCCAATTGCAGATAGTGAGAGTATTTCCCAGGGAGAACTGAAGTGGCGCTTATGAGTGCTTGTGATCACTGAAGCAGGCAAAGTGGCAGTTTTAAATAAGAGGCGGGGGTACAACTCCGCGCTGCAGTGTGAATGGAAGGAGTCTCGTTGAAATGCGGAAGTACGGAGTACCAGCGTGAATGCCGAGGCGAGTGACGTTGTGCGTGACGTAGGCGGTGCGTGAATGCGGAAGCGCGCAGAGCCGGCGCGAGTGAGATGCAGCTTGAGATATATCGTATGCTGGCGTATGCACCGTGAGCCTTGTGTTGAGGTGGCAGCGCGTAGAGTCGGCACGGGGAGAGAGAGAGAGCTCCGCGATGAATGCCGGCGTGGAGAGAAGAATCGGCGGGGAGCGAGGATTAATCATAGTCGTGGAACAGGCGGGAGTCGAAGCCAAAGAGAAGTGAAGCAGTCCGTGATCCAGGCTCGTAGTCGGTAACAGGTAAGAAGTCGGCAACAGAAAGTATCCAAGAAGCTAGAGTCAGGACGAGAGGCGAAATCGTGGTCGGGAAAACAAAACGTGGTCGAACTCCAGTAGACAATGATGAGAAAAACAACGCTGGAATACTGGGCTAGTGAGGCACTCAATAATCTGGCGACGTGGGCGGTGTCAGAGCATGGTTTAAATAGGTATGAGCTGATTACTGATAGTGTCCAGGTGTGCAGAGAACAGGGGCGGTGCGATGTAAGGAGTGGCAGGGAACATGGAACAGGCGTGCTTAGGTGATCATGGCGGGACTGTGGCTTGGCATGTCGTGACAGCATCTTTAGTTTAAGATCAAAGAGCTTTTTCTGTAATTCTAAAACATGTCATTTATATTAAGCAACCCTATTAGTACTTGTATTAGCAACACTGAGCTTCCAAAAATTTAATAAACCTTCTTCCTTCAGCGATGGGAAATCCCCCCATTGCTGACTGTCCTGGGGTAGCTATGTCAGGAAAAAGTTAATCGATATTTTAAAAGAAAAATCACTACATTTTTATCAAATGCAAAGAACTTACATTTTCAGCAATGTTGATTTAAAAAATAAATAAATGAATGAATGAAAAAAGGAACAACTTATGTTCACGTACTGATGGACCATCTGCCTCTGCCACTAGAAATCAAAAAACCTGTATAATTACAAACTATAGTAATGTAAGATTTCAAGTAACATTTTTTGCGAGTGTTGCGCAAGACAAGCAATGATTTTTAATACATTCTGATTTGAAAAACGAGCAAGTCTTGGATTACGAGTGCTGAGTATCATGTATGATGCATGCGGTTCTTATTTTGACACAGAGCGTCACATGATCACAACTGAGCCAATGGTTTCTCTCTCTCTCTCTTGCGCTGAGGAATTGTGAGTAATCGTCTCCCCTGCTGGGGAGGCTCCTCTGCTCATCTCTTACTAGTATAATCAACATCTCTCTCTCTCTCTCTCTGTTTCAGCATGTCATTAGTTCTATGTGCGCGCGCGCGTAATTTGACACCCCCCCTCCCCCTCGGCTTCACACACACCCACACACACACACACACACACACACACACACACACACACACACACACACAGAAACATACACAGAAACTCTGCTCTGTTGCAATTCTTTTCAAAGTTAAAGTGCTAGTTCATTTTTTTTTTACAGCAGTGATTCCGTTAGTAAGTGCTTACTATTTTTTCTTTCCATTAATGTGTGTGTGTGTGTGCATACAAAACAAATACACCACACAAAGACAAACAGATTAGAAAAGCCACAATATGTTTTTATTTTCTGTATTTCCTCTAACACTGTCCACCTTCTCACAGATATCAACATCTCCACTCAATGTAATAAAATACTGAATTACTGCAACTCTGCACTGTAAACACTTTTGGCCAAGCAAACATTCTGTACCTGTATATTGTGCTTCTAGGCATGTCTCAGAGTCGGTGTCTTCCTCCACCTGTGTCAGGGTCATAATTTTCAACATTGTTTGCAATCAGGTAGTGTGCTGCTAGGTGTGTCTCACCATCTTCATCCTCTATGTTGAGGTTGTGACCTTCAACACTGTCTGCAATCTTGTAGATAACCTTTAACATCTCATCCTGCCCAAAAGAACACCAAAACATATTTAATTTATATTATACATATATTGCACATATATAATATGATTGTCAGAGGTTCAACACCATCAGTATTTGGAATAGTGCCTACCTCTGCCACGCCCTTACCTCCATCCAAACGACGGGGAAAACCCTGCAGAGCTATCGCTTGGCAGACCACTCCAGGGACCACAGACTTGGCCTATTAACCAACCACCCACTTCTGACCAAGCAACATCCCGATGACGTACTGGGGTCATGTGATCCAGCATAAAAGGGCAAAATAATGTTATAATTGTATTATAATAATGTATACTTTGCACCAGTGTATGATATTTTGTTCCATACAATGTCACTGTGCAAAGCTGCTACACTTTTTTGCCTGATGCCTTTTCCACTGATCTGACAACAGCGTTAACCACCACTCTCATTCACACGTCATGTATGTAAAAAAATAGCTAACAGCAAAAACCACCTAAAGCACACGCCATGCACAGACACTCTTTCACACGCTCACACACAGGCATGTAAAAGAGGAAGAACCTTTATTTAATATCAACTTTGAACCCGTAAATTTTCCATTATGGAGGAGTGTTCAGGACAGATCTGTGTTGTGGGTTTGGAATTATGGAGTTTGTGCTTTGGGGTTTCTCATGACCATGTTTTTTTTTTTTTTATTATTATTAACTTTATGAGAATGAGATGCAGAAAGCTGCAGAGAAAATTACTGTTTAAAATAACTATATGGCAAAAAGTATGTGGACACCTGACCATCATGCCCATATTCCTTAAATAGACATGATTCTGTTTTTCAACACTCCAAAAGAACTGCAAATTCAGACACTCACAAACCATGACACAATGCAGGCAGAAGAGAATAATGTAGCTGTGAAAAAACATTGACATAGAAAGAGACAGAAAGAGAGAGGGGGGAAGTGGGAGGAAACTGACATGCTGCCATGGGCCTAAACATCTATATTAACCTACTGTATGCTCAAAACTTCCCCTGACCCTATTATACAGGATAAGAAATACAGACTTAGTGAGCAGGGTCCGAGCACCCAATTTATCATCTGAACAACTAGTAATTTGGCTCATGTCAGACATTTGGGCAACTGTCTTGCAGTGTGTGCGGGTCAATGGTCTGATTTTCCACTATTTCATGTAAACTCATAATGCACACATACCCACCACAATAATGCACACATACCCCACATACCCACCTCAAGACAACAGAACAAACTCTCACCTGCATTGTACTGTCATCGTCACACTCACACAGATCATCCCTGGTTTTTGAACATACAGTGTGAGTGGAGAGGTCACAGCTTCAGGCCAGACAAGAAGGTTGATGTATAGTGTGAGTTAAAACCTTGCACACAATCATTAAAACTCTTACAGCGTCTCCCAGCTTTAGGAATGAGATCATGTGTAGATCATTGTTCCTGATTACTTCGGGTAAACCCTGTGCCTTCCTTTAAATGATGCAGCTTTACTCCTGCTAATAATGGTTAGCAATTGCTAATAAAATTCATGTAGAAAAATCTGTTAGTTTCTCGGCTGCCAGTAAAGGAAGAGACCAAACTGCAGAAGCTTCCTGTGTTTGAAGTGTGAAAACAACAGAACACCATACTGCACTATGAGACATTCATTATTATACAAATGCCTTGCAGCTTGAACTACTGTCAGATTTTCTGTTATAAAAAATGTAGTCTCCAAGCATATACTGTAACAAATCCATTCAGTGTAATAAAATATTCAGCAATTCAACAGTTATATCATATATATATATATATATAAATAAAAATAAATTGCATTAATGCATCAGAATCTTCTTCACACAAGACCATACTGTTTATGCACATCTGATTATGATCAGTAAACTCAAATCCTTTTAAAATCATCATCCATGGTTAGCGTTATACTAATAAATGTGCAGTAAACTTCTCAGGGTGAGTCTGGTAGCCACATGACTGTATAGTGAGTGTAGTGACCACATTAAGGCCTTCCTGCTTAAGAGTCTTCACAGTGTGTCAGTTTCTCACTTGCCTTGTTTCATGTAAAAATTTATAGAAAGGGGAAATAGTGTTTCGATATAGCAGCAACACATCCGCTTGCTGAGTCAGTGCCTTCTGTCAGCCACTCTGAGTGTAGTTTTAAACATTTAGATACTGGTAAAAGTGTTTCTATAAGGACTGATACCTACTCCATTGAAATATCAGGATTACTGCAAAGAATGGAGATGAGTGAGGAGATTTATGCAAATGCAGAAGTTACAGAACACAACAAAGTGGATTCCAGTGACCATGTGAACTCATATGAAGATGTTTATGCAAATCAGGACAAGTCAGCGATTCAGAGGCCCCAAAGCTTTAAGCAATCTGAGAGTTCAGGTAAAATACACTTACACTTAGAAATATGTGCATATGTACTGAGAATAGAATGCTTTTTTCATGTTTGTGTAATTGTATGTTTTACTTTAATTGTACATATAAAGTTACTTTAACAGTCTATGAATATATAAATATATTTCAGTACAGAATTAAGCACCAACACACTTGTGATATACAGGGTGGGCCATTTATATGGATACACCTTAATAAAATGGGAATGGTTGGCGATATTAATGTCCTGTTTGTGGCACATTAGTATATGTGAGGGGGCAAACTTTTCAAGATGGGTGGTGACCATGGTGGCCATTTGGAAGTCGGCCATCTTGGATCCAACTTTTGTTTTTTTCAATAGGAAGAGGGTCATGTGACACATCAAACTTATTGGGAATTTCACAAGAAAAACAATGGTGTGCTTGGTTTTAACGTAACTTTATTCTTTCATGAGTTATTTACAAGTTTCTGACCACTTATAAAATGTGTTCAATGTGCTGCCCATTGTGATGGATTGCCAATGCAACCCTCTTCTCCCACTCTTCACACACTGATAGCAACACCGCAGGAGAAATCCCTGTTTCCACCAAAACTGTTCGTCAGGAGCTCCACAGGGTCAATGTACATGGCCGGGCTGATATAGCCAAACGTCAGTTTCAATGGTGCCAGCAGCAAAACATCTTGGACTGTGGACAATGTAAAACATATATTGTTCTATGATGAGTCCACCTTCACTATCTTTCCCACATCTGGAAGAGTTACAGTGTGGAGAAGCCCGAAAGAAGCGTACCACCCAAACTGTTGCATGCCCAGAGTGAAACATGGATCAGTGATGGTTTAGAACATTCCTGTTGCTCAGCTTGAGGGTGACGATAAGTGTGTGACATAAGGAGCTGGTGATTTTGGCTAGGTCTTTGTGACCATACATAGTTTTGACATTGGTGTTGTCTTATGAGGCATGTCAAGTTGTCATCCAGCTGGTCCTGGGTTTGGTGCTTTAGTGTTTCAGTGGGAGCCTGTCGGTCGCTACATTTAACTATATCATCAGATCCTCCCAGTGACTGATGGGGTCTGTGGTGCAAGATGGAGACAGTACATATTTTGGCGGATGTTCTAGAACCACAGCTGACACAGACACTAACTGGGAGTCTCTACTGGGATGAACTAGTGAGCACACATGGGTACTACAGATAGAGAACAAAGAGTGAAAAGAAGAACAGTGAGTTAAGAGAAAATAGAAAGGAACAGAGTACTAATAGGCTGCTTCCATTTTTCCTATAAGAGTTCTCCTTTTGATTTTTGATTTAGGAGGACTGTGATTGTTATTAACTTTCTTCCGGGTGAAAGAAAACAATAACTGACAGTATTGGTTTCTCAGCTGGTAGGGTTGACAACCATACACCAATTGAAACGATTCTAGATACGTATTCAAGTTTTGACAGTTGACTATCAGTCCTCTTGTTCACCTGCTTTAGCATTGGCTTGGCAGGATCCCGGCACGAAAAGGGAAGGTAGGGTGTGAGGAAGTCACAACGATTTAAAACCAAAGAGTTCACATTTCACAGATATCTGGTAAACGTTTCTTAAGTTCTTTTGTGATTTTTACAGGTACAAACCCAAAACCGTAGCAGCAGTCAGATCAGAGGAAGAAACTGAGAAAGAGAGAAGAAGAGTGCGCTTGTCTATAGCATCTTAAACCTGTCTCCGCAGACAATCTTTACTTTTACTGCAGTCCAATTTAAAACAACTCGTGTTTTGTTTTATTCATTCATACAGTGGCATGCCACAATATGACAATACAAGTACCATACACAGTAACACAAAAATCTGTTCATCTGTCTCTAATCTAATTCTGGACAATAGATAAGATAAGTTAAATGTCTTGGTTTTATGAATTTTTAAGCCAAACAATGCCCGCTGTTATTCTCCACCATTATGTTGGGTTTCAGCTCTTTGTCAGAGGTGAATCAAATCTGCTAATCAGCATTGCTGATTGGTTGGTGCACCGTTGTTGAGATGCATACTTCAAATGTCTTTCGGGGAAGCCTTTCGGTGACGCATTGGTTGCTTGGTTACTGAAGGCAGTGCTCTGGAACTTCTTCTGAGGGGTTCTTTGGTGCAAGACTTTGGAGTTCTGGAACGATGTTTTGTTGAGAGTTCTTGGAGAGCAGATGACTCGGTTGATTGGTGGTGCAGCAGGACAACGATGAAGACCGTCCGCAAGGGTGGGAGAACAAGCAATGGCAAACAAACAGGGGAACAAGGAACCTGTTCGGACCTTGGGGTTTTGACCCCTCAGAGTCGGTCCGGCCCACTGGTGGTCATACTAATTGGATTGTTGTTGCATGGTTGCACAGTTCGTTTTTCATACATTAGATTAATGGTTGGTCTGTCACATGGAGAACATCCTATTGTAGCTTTTAATACTTTTTTAAAGTGCATTGGCGTGAGTCCTGTTATACTATCAACTTTCCATTCATGCCAATATTCTTTGAACAAAATAAGCTTGCATTCAATACCAAACATTTCATATCTTGCATATTCATTACTACCTTCATTTACAGAAAGGGGTTTGTAAATGCTTATTACACTTCCTACGGTAGGATAAATACAAGTGAAACACTGAACTAATTCCTAATCAATACATTTATAATCACAGTACTCAAATTACAGTACAAATCTGGAATTTAACCTTCCTCTTATGTTAGCTTTCTGTTACTATCTCTTATGTTAACGGGTCGGTTTTGACCTGTGTCTTTAATCAGCCATATTACCTTCAAAACAATTATTTATCATCCAATTTTTTTCCCTTACCTCTTGGTTACTTTGTTATGCTTCCTTGTCCATTAAAATAATGTTTTTAATATTTTTGCTGTGACCTCATGAGCTTTTATTTAACAGCATACCTCTAGTTTTCAATTTTTTTTTAATGAACCTCAAGATAATTATTTAAATAAATAAAAGGTTGTTATGTTACCTGACTATTACTGAGGGGTATTAGAATACATCTCTTAAATAAATTTGTTTTATATATATATATATTTTTATATAATATTAATTACTAAAGTAACATCTATGGTGTTACGGGTCAAATTTGACTCATATATATTAATTACAAAGAAATAAGTATTTTCAAAAATAACTTTAATATAAATGGAAAGCTAAACAAGTAAACAAGGTCAAGCAAGCAACGAACAATCAAGCAAATCAAAACCAACAGAAATGAGGCACTAGTTCCAAAAAACATATTTGTGTGCTGTCAGGGATAACCCCTAGAGGGCGCCAAAGCACCCTGTGATTTGTGTTGTAGTTTTGTTTCATTTCACTTCATTTCCCATTATGCACCTCGGTCAGGTGACGTGGGGCGCTCACCTGAACCAAGTTGATTATTAGTTTCTTCATAAATAGGTTGTTTTGAGTCTTGCATCTGTTGATTTAACCGCATTAATGTCTGTGAGTTTAGTTCGTGTCGTTATACGTGTTTTAGTTTCACTTAAAGTATTCTGTTTGTTTGCTTTCCCTGTTTGTTCATTTTCATTAAAAACATCGTTCCTTTAAACACCTGGACCACTGCGTTTATGCCTCGCACCCGAAAACGTGACAGAATGCAAGACCGTACCAGAGGCATAGCAGAGGAGCCCTTTCCCTGGGAGATTCTTTTGGGGGGGGGGCAACGATGTATGCGTTGTGGGGAGCCGGCGCGGAAGGCGAGCTGATTCCCAAGCGGCGCAGCGGAAAAAGGAGAAGGAGATTGGACAGGAAGACGCAGCTCAACGAGGAGGAGCTGCGGAAAGAGCAGCATGACTGGAGCAGTTTTGGGCGGTGCGCGAAAAGAAATGAAGGGCGCATTCGTGACCTGCAGGAGCAGATGGCTATGCTCCAGGGGCTGCTAGCACAGCTCCACTTCCGAAAAGGCTCAGACCTGCCCGCTCCTCCGACCTGTGACAGCGATGACGACAGAGAGCTCTTCTACATGGCAATCAGCGATGACAACGGCGAGCTCTACTATATGTTGTATAGCGTAGATGACGAAGACGGCAAGCTCCTCTTTCCGCCGTTGTCATGCTTTGAGGAAGACAGTGAGCTGCCGTCGCTGCACCGCGCCGCCAAGCACAGCGAGCTGCTGCCGCTGTACAGTGCCTTCGAGGACGGCAAGCTTCCGCTACTGCACAGCGCTTTCGTGGTCAGCGAGCTTCCTCTTCCTCCGCCGCCGCCTTCATGCTCCGCCGAGGTCAGCAAGCTTCCTCTTCCTCCGCCGCCGCCTTCATGCGCCGCGGAGGTCAGCGAGCTTCGTCCGCCGCTGCCTTCATGCGCCGCCGAGGATGACGAGCCTCCTCTTCCTCTGCCGCCACCGTCATACGCCATTGAGGACGACGAGCTTCCTCTTCCTCCGCCGCCGCCGTCATGCGCCGCCGAGGATCGCGAGCAGCCTCTTCTTCCACCACCGCCGTCATGCGCCGCCGAGGTCAGCGAGCTTCCTCTTCCTCCGCCGCCGCCGTTCTACGTCGTTGAGGACAGCGAGGTTTTCCTGCCGCCATCTCTCAGCGAGGAGGACAGTGAGCTTCTTCCGCCGCCACCCTGCATCGACGAGGATGGCGAGTTTCCGCCGCTGCCCTGCACCGGAAAGGACGGCGCTCGTTCTCGGCCTCCGCCGCCCCACTGCAATGGGGGCATCAGACCATCGGGCCCTCAGGACATAGGTGCCAGCCTCTGGGTGAGAGGGGCGGACATTGGACCCTGGGGGGGGATGCCCTCGACCTCCTGTGGTGCCCCGGAGTTGCGCCCTTTGAGGGGGGGTTATGTCAGGGATAATCCCTAGAGGGCGCGAAAGCGCCCTGTGATTTGTGTTGTAGTTTTGTTTCATTTCACTTCATTTCCCATTTTGCACCTCGGTCAGGTGACATGGGGCGCTCACCTGAACCGAGTTGATTATTAGTTTCTTTATAAATAGGTTGTTTTGAGTTTAGTTATTTGTCTTGCATCTGTTGATTTAACCGCATTAATGTCTGAGTTTAGTTCGTGTTGTTATACGTGTTTTAGTTTCACTTAAAGTATTCTGTTTGTTTGATTTCCCTGTTTGTTCGTTTTCATTAAAAACATTGTTCCTTTAAACACCTGGACCCCTGCGTTTATGCCTCGCACCCGAATTCAGGACATGTGCAAGAACATGCATGTGCATTTAGATGCATGTGTGGCAAAAAGTGACACTTTTAGTGTGTTCTTTGAAAATATATTTTTTGCAGTAGAAGCAGAGTACGTTTGTCTTTCTGCAGCGGCTGGGTCCCGGGGCACCTGTTCCCTTCAGTCCATGTGTGCCTTGACAAGGGAACTTCCTCTCCTCAAGAAACATTCTCTGCTTGTTTTTTTTTGGTTGAGTTCCACTCTAGGTGAATGTGGGTCCACAACACAAATGCATTGTATGCAGACACATCTAGAATGTTATAAAACACAACCATTAGCTGTCTCCTGGTCATTCGCTGGCAAGTGTAGGTGGCAGTCAGCTTGTCCACCTTTGTTTTTATTATAGTCAAAGATTTCACTTGCTGATGACACAGCTGTGTCTTTGTGAAAAGTGGACACACCCTCTGGTGTTTTTTTGGACAATATGAAACAACTGTGGTGGTGTCTGTAAAAGCAAATTTTGAAGAAAGTGGAGCCCTGTCCTTCACCTGCAAAATTTCCGCAGGCAGCTCAGGTTTATTTATTTTTTTACTGTGTCCACCATGGTAAGTTTCCACTTGAGAAGTTCTTGTCCAAGGTCATAGCTGGTAAAGGAATTGTCACATGTGATATTCCAGTAGTCATATCGAGTCATACCACATGTTTTCCTGGAATCTGCAGATTCCATGCATACTGTAGCTGGTTGTTGCATCACAGGCTGCCCAAATTTCTATGCCGTCTTTCCCTGGCTTACTAGGCATGTACTGCCGGAAAGGGCATTTTCCACAGAAAGGGACAAAACATTCATCTACTGTTACCTCTGGGCCTGGGTTGAACATCAGTGGAAGGTGCTGCACCCACGTTTCCCAGACATCCCTGATGGGATGAAGCTTGTCAGATTTTTCTCTAGTTTCTCTGTTGTCAAATCTAAGGTCTCTTGATATCATTCGAAATGACTGCAGTGACATTGTTGCCCGGAAAGTATTTCTGCCTGTCGACGCATCTTCAAGGTTTGTCATAGCAATCATGACTTTCTTTAGTGACGATGGCATAACAGATCAAAACATACCTTGATGTCACTTACTCTCGTCACAGCAAACCTTGTGATTCCAGGGGTCATTTTGATGACATTTGCAGCAGCTGCCCTGCCATGTAAGTCAGGAGGTACTGAGCTCCAACAGATGTTACCACTTTTGGATTTGAATGTTTCAGCAGGAGTGAGTGCAGCTTCAGCATTGGTGACCTCCTCATCAGACTCATCAGATGTGTCTGTGCCTTCTGGTAGATACTCTACAATGTCTTCCTCCTCGGAAACCTGCTCATCTGTATCACTATGCTGTTCTGTGTCCTCTGCCTCATTTTCAGAAAAGATATGATCCAGAGCTTGGCTTACTGTAAATCTTCTTCTCATTTTTGACTGCTGCAAACAGGAGATGTGAGTGATGTGAACTCTGCAAGTCACCAACGCTAAACTAAATTTGTCTTATGCAAGCCTTACATGTCTGAACATGTCTGTCTTTGTTTGTTTGTTTTGTTTGTTCAGGTAAGGAGACACACAGCCAAAGAGAGAAGCCCCTTAAAGTGTTTATGATTTTTGTTTTGACCCTAACTATTGTTTTATAACCTTAAATTATTACTGGGTCAAAACTGACCCTACCAACACAAAGGTAATAATTTTCACCAGAGCATTTTATAATTTAGTAAAAATGTTATTATTATTATTATTATTATTTGATTTTTTTTATTAAATACAGATTCCTGACAAAGTCAAAAAGCCAAACAAAATTAGGTAGCAGTTTTTTTGCATTTACAAAGTAAAACTGGTCGGTGCCGACACAAGAGGAAGGTTAAATTAAATGTAGGCATTTCTTATTCGCATCGAATTTGAGCAAAGTAAAAACACAGTAAGCCTTTAGGTTTTATCATGTGTAACACTATCGTAGCTAGAAAACAGACTCTGGTCTAAAAAAGGGGGTTATGCTACATTTAGTGTCAGATTCATGTGCAAAATTAAATAATAATGCTATATAACCTACATAGGCTTCGTAATTCTCTACTTTTGTTTAAGTGCACTCACAGTGATGACAAAACATTATGATTTTGTAAAATAATGAAAGAAAAAAGGGTGTGCTATTCTGTATTGAACGAAACTGTGTATACTTGCCTCACAGACGTTAAAAATCTATACTTATAGAAAGCAAAATGTCTGCTTTTATATATACAAAATATTTACAAATACAAAAAATTTAATAACTAATGGAAAACAAATGTTAGCTTATGGATTTCTTTTGAAACATGAATTATAGCCGTGTCCACTGCTGCGGAGATGACGAGATGACATGATCACCCTCATCACTACAGCTTAAAAAAAAGAAATCACTAATTCATCAATTAATTATTAAAATGTTTTTTCCCGACACAATCATAATCATTAGTCTACTTCTGATGGTGCGCTCTGGAAAACTTACTTATGTATGCGGTTGAGAGCTGATTAGACTATGTAGGAAATTAAAGAGGAGGATCACAATGCCGGCTCAAAATCTGGGAGCTCAAACCTCATTTTAATTAAATGAACAAATATTGTAAGTAAACAATAGCCCACAATGAATAAAGCATTTTTATTTAGACTATAAAAAATATTATTGATAAAATGTGGACAGAAATAACTGTTGTCCTCAAAAATGTAACAGATCATCAATCTGATATACAGTATGCTGGAGAAATTCAAAGGTGGGAAGACACTGCTTTGTGTAGTTCAAAAGAAAACCTTTAAAACAAACATCAACAGCGTCCATCAAAGAGTTTGGAACGCAGGATGCACCACACCGTCGCCATATATTATACTGTAACCAAAGATTAAAAGTTAGAAATATACAAAATAAATCCCTCAGCTGTTTGAACCACTACAGAGACATCACTGAACCACGTGTAACGAGGTTTTTTCTTTTACTCATTATTGTACAGTAAATGTCAATAGCTCTGGTTCCGAGTTTTCATGTTTGTTGTAAAAACTACTCAGATGTGGAAATTACCATTACTGTAGTATTTCTTTGATAAAACATGACTTTTTTATGACTTAAGCTCTAATTATATTTTAAAACTGTGACACTCATCAGTGTCCCTGATAAACAAGCTGAGGACGATGGCAACAGTGGCAAGGTAAATCTCTTGCCAAGGCAAGGTAAAAAACTTGAGATTGCAATAGGAAGAAACCTTGAGAGGAACCAGACTCAAGAGGGAACCAATCCTCATTTGGGTGATAATGGATAGCAGGGATTGATCTGAAGTCATACTGTGTGTTAGGAGACTGTAAGTTCAGTATAACAGGAGATGTGTTTAAGGTAATTTAGAGTCCAGGTAGTTATGAAAGCTCAGGTAGACTGTAGATAGACTGAAACTCAAGTCAGAGAACAGCTTCATCAGCTGAGGTCAGGACCATCTTCATGGTAAAGTAAAAGGGAGAGACAGGAGGAAACACAAACATGAGGGCTCCCTGAGATGTAAAGCGACCAATCACTTCACCGTCAACAAACCTGAGTGAACAATGAGAGTGGGGAGGACAGCATCTAAACATACCAGTTCACCAGAATACTCTACGTCCATGAGTCCCCCAGATCTGCTCCTTTACCTAAAGCTCATCTATTTACAAAAATGCTTGGCTAAAGCATAGCTAATAGGTTTTTAGCTTAGACTTAAACACTGAGACTGTGTCTGAGTCCCGAACATTAATTGGAAGACTATTCTATAACTTTAGGGCTTTGTAAAAAAAAGCTCTGCCCCCTCGGGGGTGCCCCCTGTAGTTTTCACATGGTACTGACAAGCAGCCTGCATCCTTTGATCGAATAGGTGTGGCAAATCATAAGACACTAGCAGTTTACTAGCAGGAAATGAACCCACTAGGTTTTAGTTTGTCCCATTGACAGTGGTTTTGGTTCCAGGGTTGAGCTCTTGCGAGCATTTTTATGAGAGAGAGTGAAGACCGCGACGAGTTGGATTATACCATTTCTGGATTAATCCTTGCCGGACACATTCACTACCCGCTTACTCCCGGAATGACTCAATAATACCGGTGAGACTGAGCCATCTCTCCTGCTACACACACTCACAAACAAACTCAGAAATAACCCGGACTCTGGACAGTTCATTCCACCCACACACACAGCTGTGTATCACAGCTTGATACACAAGCTGATAACTTAAAGCTGATAACAAGCCTCTACTTTACTGACACCACCATTGCCTTCATATGCGATACCAACACAAACTTTTCACATACAATACACTGTCCCACTACCAGCAATACCTGCTCCACCTCACGTTCACTTCACACCCCACACTGTGACACCCTGTGACACCTCCACTCTCAGGTCAGCCACAAGATCAAAAGATCCACACAACATAAAATAAAACTATTAATGCCATATGCTCATTATATTCTGTGATTCTGTGCTGCAGAAAAAAAAAAAAAAGTTTAAAAGCACTAGAAAGTTTCCGAAAGTTTGAAAATGCTAATTTATTCTCACCATGTTATTTTGTCATTACCCACCATGCACCAGAGAGAGAGAGAGAGAGAGAGAGGAAATGTTTGTGTGTGGGTGCATGTGCGCGTGTACAAGTGTGTGTGTGTGATCTGTGTGGTTTTTGGTGTGAACTTTTTTTTTACTTTTGTATCAGCGGACAGTGGTTAATGCTGATCTTAGACCAGTATGGTTGTAACCTCACAGTAAAGCTGCATAAAAAAATCTTAAAACTTGGTGTTAAAATGTGGTGAATTGGTGCAAAGGATGCATAATTATAATACAACAATGTGACAATGATATTTGTGTAACTGCTGCGCTTTAATAAGAACCTATAGTTCCCTTTCAAAAGCTACACTCAATGCTGCGTGAAAACGCTATGGGAACATCTCTTTGTTGCCCGGTTGTGAAGCCTGTGCATGTCAAACCCGCCGAATACCTTCGGCTTATAACCTGTGCCAGGCATGACGTCACCGAATAAGGTGCACCTGCAGGTTATAAATAGGAGTTAACCGGAAACATCCTCAGATCTTTTTGTCTTCAGGACCGACTTTGTGTTTGCGTGTGTGTGTGCAACAGAATCATGGTAGGAAAGAAAAACTTTACTTACCGATAATGGAAAGCTATTTAGGCACTTCGCGCGCGGCTCGCTTTCTTTAAAGAGAAACCGCGAGCCGCGGCGCATTCCTGGGGCTCGTGTGCGTATGAGACGGGATTTCCACCTTTCTCTCGCGCTCTACCCGGATCAGGAAGTGTTTAGCGTCTGCTTCTCAAGCGCGCTCCGGCGCTTCTTATGAGCAGACGGAAGAGATTAAACCCTTGCTTCCATGGACATAGCGCGCCGATCTGGCAGACGCGCATGAGACGGGGCGTCCCCCTTTCTCTCGCGCTCTCGCCGGGTCAGGAAGTGTTTCGCGTGCGCTTCTCAAGCGCGCTCCGGCGCTTCTTATGAGCGGGGGAAAGAGACTTCCTCACTTGCTTCTATGGAGATAGCGTGCCGATCGGGCAGACGCGCATAAGACGGGTTTTTCCCCTTTCTCTCGCGCTCTCCCTGGATCAGGAAGTTTTAGCGTCCGCTTCTCAAGCACGCTAAATAAATAAATAAATAAATAAAATAAAAAATCCCCAAGCGCTCAAAGTTAGACGACTAGTTTCTGTCAGGTGGCCAGGGGAGTGGCCTCAACGAGGGTTCCCCCTCCCCCCTTTATTTTTTTGGCGACCTCTATGACGAGTTAACTCTTTCATGGAATAAGCCTTATTCATCCCGTTTTATGATGATACCCCAGATTGAAGAGATGCTTGCGAGCTATCTCTCTCCTGGGAGCTCATCCTCCCTGAAAAAGCCTACATTGCCCACCAAGCCGTGTAGACTAACATCTTCGTTGGTGGGGAAAGCTTTTCAGGCAGCGGGTCAGGCTGGTGCTGCTCTGCCACACCATGGCAGTTTTTCAGGCATACCAAGCTCACCTGCTAAGAGTTCTGAGCACTGGCGGGTCTATTGATGGCGCCTAGCCACAGATTTATTTCTCTGTGCCACCAAGCAGATGGCCCGTGCTATCGGCCGTTCTATGGCTGCCGCGGTCGCCACGGAGAGACATTTGTGATTTAATCTCACGGGCATCGAGGTCAGGGATCGTGGTTTCCTCCTTGATGCCCCCCCCCCCTCGCCTTTCGGCTGTAAACACCGCCGCCACTAGGTTCGGGAGGCGAAGCTCTACGAGCAGACCTCTGTGAGGTTTCTCCCCTGCC
>JAAGKR010010286.1:0-23315 GCA_011419295.1 Clarias macrocephalus | reverse complement strand
ATATATTTTTTTTTATATATTATATATATATATATATATATATATATATATATATATATATATATATATATATTTTGGCAGCTATAAGAATTCTCTCTGAGCTTTCTCTCTTGAAACCAATGTTATTATATAAGAAACAGCTTATTATGTTGAAGAGAAATAGGATAGTGCAAAGAACTCTGTTCTAAAGAATTTCACTCCTGAATAAAACTATACAGATAGTCTCGTCTTATCTTTGATTATGTTGTTGTTTGTCCCATCAAGGGGTCGCGACAGTGGACCATCCGGTCCACACAAAAACTTGGCACAGGTTTTACACCATATCCCCTTCCTGATGCGACCCTCCCATTTTATCCAGACTTGGGACTGGCACTGCATCCAGTGGCTAGGGTTTGGGAATTGGGTGGGTCTATTGACTTTTTTTTTTTGTTAAAGACTAGCTTATATAGAAGTAAGATACTGTAATCCTAGTAAGGTGGGCCTACGTTAATGATGCTCTCGTAAGACATGCTTAAACCACAGCGTGTTTGACTTCTCATAAGGTCATAAGGTCATCATTTCTATATAGCAGCACGACTTGAACGGTAACTCTGGATGTAATGTGAATGATACACTTGCATGAATGCATTTATTCTTTCACTGTTACCAGTTAACTTTTATACAGAAATAATTAACTTCATGAGTTCTTTGTGCATAAACGCATGGTCTACAATAAATGATTACTTACATATAGATAAGACCCAGTGCATTATAATTAGCGCATGTGTCAGTAGATATAATTTATCCTATCTAGTAAACACAACCAAACAAAGTGCAATGAATAGCAAAAATGTAAAATGAACGTATGCTAGTAGTTTAAATTGGTGCTGATTTTACGCATTTGGCAACCCTGCACATAGCGTTCTGTCTCCTTTTGGCCGCTCCGCAAGGATTTGTGGGAAAATTGACGCATCTACAGTCCTCATGGATTTTCAGCGCTCAAACACTCATAGGGAAAAAGTTTAGCCTCGAGTTGTTCAATAATACCAGGTACTAGTTCATATATGTCAGTTTAGATGAAGTAAGTGTAATTCTACCAGTGAAAAATAAATGAAAAAATAAATGCTTATATACATACATACACTCACCTAAAGGATTATTAGGAACACCATACTAATACAGGTTTTGACCCCCTTTCGCCTTCAGAACTGCCTTAATTCTACGTGTCATTGATTCAACAAGGTGCTGACAGCATTCTTTAGAAACGTTGGCCCACATTGATAGGAGAGCATCTTGCAGTAGATGGAGATTTGTGGGATGCACATCCAGGGCATGAAGCTCCCGTTCCACCACATCCCAAAGATGCTCTATTGGGTTGAGATCTGGTGACTGTGGGGGCCATTTTAGTACAGAGAACTCATTGTCATGTTCAAGAAACCAATTTGAAATGATTCGAGCTTTGTGCCATCAGAGCATGGGTAGGTACATGGTGGTCATAAAGGGATGGACATGGTCGGAAACAATGCTCAGGTCGGCTGTGGTATTTAAACGATGCCCAATTGGCACTAAGGGGCCTAAAGTGTGCCAAGAAAAGATCCCCCACACCATTACACCACCAGCAGCAGCCTGCACAGTGGTAACAAGTCATGATGGATCCATGTTCTCATTCTGTTTACGCCAAATTCTCACTCTACCATTTTAAAGTCTCAACAGAAATCGAGACTCATCAGACCAGGCAACATTTTTCCAGTCTTCAACTGTCCAATTTTGGTGACCTCGTGCAAATTGTAACCTCTTTTTCCAATTTGTAGTGGAGTTGAGTGGTACCCGGTGGGGTCTTCTGCTGTTGTAGCCCATCCGCCTCAAGGTTGTGTGTGTTGTGGCTTCACAAATGCCTTGCTGCACACCTCGGTTGTAACGAGTGGTTATTTCAGTCAAAGTTGCTCTTCTATCAGCTTGAATCAGTCGGCCCATTCTCCTCTGACCTCTAGCATCAACAAGGCATTTTCGCCCACAGGGCTGCAGCATACTGGATGTTTTTCCCTTTTCACACCAGTCTTTGTAAACCCTAGAAATGGTTGTGCATGAAAATCCCAGTAACTGAGCAGATTGTGAAATACTCAGACCGGCCCGTCTGGCACCAACAACCATGCCAGGCTCAAAATGGCTTAAATCACCTTTCTTTCCCATTCTGACATTCAGCTTGGAGTTCAGGAGATTGTCTTGACCAGGACCACACTCCTAAATGCATTGAAGCAACTGCCATGTGATTGGCTGATTAGATAATTGCATTAATTAGAAATTGAACAGGTGTTCCTAATAATCCTTTAGGTGAGTATGTATATATATATATATATATATATATATATATATATATATATATATATACACACACACACACACATACATACAGTCGGCCTAAAATGTATACACACCTCAAAAAAATATTATGATGTATGGTATATTAATATACATAATACTATTTTTATATTATCATATTATTATCATATATATCAATATATAGCATATTTATACAAGTTTATCTTTCCTTAAGTTTGTATAATCTTTTTTGGCTGACTAATATATATATATAATTTCCTTTTTACAGAAAGCTCCACTGCCATCATTCAGAATAATGGTGTTTGTATGACTTTATTTGTTAAATGTGTTTGTGTGTCTGCATAGGTAGATTCATCACAGACGTTCCCCACCGCAGGTGTTCCTCACCGGATTTAACAGTAGGCAGCGTCATCTTTAAAATTTTGATGGTGTCACAGGCATTCCTCACTGACTGTAACAGTAGGCAGCGTCTTCTACGGTTAAATGGGTATGTCAGTCTGACTTAATTGCCACTGATAAACCGTATGAGACTGCAGAGCATCTACAGCGACAGCACATATGACAGGCAGAAGTAAAGGCTATCGAAACATTGGAGCAGTGTGAGGAGCGGCGGGTTGACCACACACTCCATTCACAAGTATTTTGCCTCTCTCAAATCATGAATTTGTACAACATTTACCTTCTCAACATTTTTAAAGATCTTTTGGCTGCTCCTATCAAGGAAGGGTGCTACAGCGGATTATTCGATCCACACAACTTGACACAGGTTTTATACCGGATGCCCTTCCTGATGCAACCCTCCCATTTCTATCCGAGCTTGGGACCCGCACTGCATCTCTCAGTGGCTGGGACACACTATGGGCAATTTGGCAACACCAATTAGCCTAATCTGCATGTTTTTGGACTGTGGAAGAATCCCACCAATCACAGTCAGAACATGCAAACCCCACGCACACAGATTAGAAGCGGGAATCGAACCTGGAGAAGCAAGGTGACAGTGCTAACCACTTAGCCACCATAGAATTATTCTTGGTATGTGCATCCTTTTACAGAGTTCTCACCAAAAACATAAAATAAATAATATATATACCACCTCAGAAAATGTTGTCATTATTGTACAAGACTACACATTAACTTATAAATATTAGTTATTAGATACCATTTTAATGTTTTTGCATTGCAGAGTGCTTCTCAATGTGGAGAGAGTGATTGCTGTACACACTTTGGCCATTTCCCTACTCAAGCACACCTAATAACCTGGGTCCAGTTTCCCAAAATATTCACGATTTCTTACATGATTTTACAAATTCAATTTTTTTAAATGTACATTTTTCACTATATATTTATTCCCCCACAATTTTCAAGACACAAGTAAATTTTAAATAATAATAATAATATAAAAAAATAGTCATTTTATCCAGTAAAATTGCTGTACAATCAACATTTCATATAAAGTCCTTTAGTCTTCATAACCTGCTGGATCCGGCTGAAAAAAAGACACCTGCAGTTCCCTGTTGTCACTTGCTCAATCCATGCCTGCTCGATTGCTTCCTGAACATCATGTACAGTAGACAGATCCTTGAATGCTACTCACCTCTGTCCAACAGGTTTTTTGCTGGGTTTCCGTCTGGAGATGACCAAGGCCATGCTCCAGAAACTGAATACTGAATAGTTTTTCAGTTAATTACTACACCTACACCTTATCAGCCAAATAGGTTAAAACTAATTAATGACATCACCTGCCTAGTGCAGAGAGGAGAACTATAATGTTTGGCATATAATGTCAATACTTTTGGCCAACAGCCTATATATATATATATATATATATATATATATATATATATATATATATATATATATATATTTTTTTTTTTTTTAAAGTCACATACAGTATAATATATGTAACTGTCCCCTTTGTCACTATGTACAACATACATTGCTATGGCACTAGAAACTATGCTGTGCTGCAACAGGAAACCTTCACACATACAAAGAGAAAATGATCACTCAGACACCTTATTCTCTAAAAACTATTTTACTGCTTCATATAATACAAATCCCTAGCACATTGTCAGTCACTTGGCTGGCTAACAGCAGCTCTTGACAGGTAGAGAGTCTGGACAGTCTGGACATTGTTAACTGGGCCAGTGACAGTGGGAAAATCTCTTTGGTTCTGTTGAACAGCAACACCTCAGACACTGTAATACAAATACTTCCTGTCTCAGCACCACGCTGTTTTATTACAGACTTCCATTCTCTGCCAGACTTCTCATTTCTTGTCTTCTTTGGGCAGCCAAACCCACCGCCTTCATTTAGGTTCACAGAAATGCTGGTAAGGACTTATATAAATTTTTTTTTTTTTTTAATATATATATATATATATATATATATATATATATATATATATATATATATATATATATATATATATATATATATATATATATTTTATGCCATTAAATAAAATGGAAATTGTAATACTTTAAATGGACTCAAATATAGCCTATACAATTCATTTACAAATAAAAATTAAAACATGCACCTGCAGTTGTACCCAAGAGGCAGGTGTTAACGAAAAGCAATCATTTGCAGCAAAGTAAAACAAATACTGCTCATGGAGGAAAAACAAACAAAACCAAAATTTGATTTACAATATTGCCATATTGCTTCTACAGAAAGTGCACATTGACTTGAGGATATTTTATTCCAAGACGGTTTGAGCCAACTAACATCTCATTATAACCTTTTATACAACAGTCAGAGAATTCATTCACTCATTCTCTATATCGTTTATCCTGTACAGGGTCATGGGACGGCTGGAACCTACCTCAGGAGACTTCAGGCACGAGGCAGGGTACACATTGGACAGGGTGTAAAATACTCAGGCACACACACACAGTCAACCTGGGATTGCCAGTTAGTGGGAGGAGACCAGCGTACATGCAGGAAACCCACCAAGCACAGGGAGAAAACAAGCACCATGCACACAGACCTGAGGTGGGAATTAAACCCTTGACTCCGAAGATGCGAGGCCACCATGCTAATACAGTAACTACGCCACCATGCTGCCTTAGAGAATTCATATTTAAAACACTATACAGCACAAACTAAAAAAAAAAAGTAAAAAAAAATATATATATATATATATATTTTTTTTTTCAATTAGTAAGAATAAAGATGAGCACAAAGTCATTCCTTAAAACAATCTTAAAACTATGCTAGAGGGCCTCCGAGTGGCGCAGTGGTCAAGTCCCCATCATCTGGAGATCGCCTGTTCGAATCCCGGGTGATGCTGTAACCTCTCGCAGCCGGAGGTCTAGAGAGAGCTGATTGGCTGTAGAGCCGAGATTAATGTGGGAGCACTAAGTACCTCTCATCCCGCCCCTCTGAGAGAGCTCAGCCAATCAGCGGCGTCTGTGAGCTCACGCGAGCGGAATAAGCGGATAGCGCTGTCCTCCGAGTGTGTTACGAGGGTGTGTGAGTGAGAAGTTCGAAAAGGTGCGGAGGAAACACGTGATAGTCTTCGGCCCTCCCGACTGAGTGGTAGTAGTAGCCTTAATGTGGGAGCCCCCTAGTGACGGGGAGGAATTGGACACGACTAAATTAGGGAGAAAATCGGAAAAAAAAGAAAAGAAAAAAAAACTATGCTAGAGAGAAACATGTATGTTGTGGCATTATGTAGACCAAGTAACAGCTTTCTGTAATTTATGTTTGAAATCAGAGAATGACTTCAAGCTCAACATGTATTCAGTGCAAATAGGGTGCTGGAATGATGACTGACTGATGTAAAATGATATAAATAAATAATAAATACTGCTCTGATATTTCTTATTAAAGTATAAACAATTTAATTTCACTCTATAAAAAGTCGATTTATATTTATGCCTGAATGATGTTTACCAACGTTTGTTTTAAATGGTGTAGGATGTGTACACCAGAAGAAATTCTTAAAAAAAAAAAAAAAAAAAAAAAAAACACTGATATTCACAATATTACTGTCGAGGTCCTGTTTCAAGCTGTTTTATGACCCAAAAACACAATTCATCTCCAACTAGAATGGAGCTCCTCAGCTGTGCATGTTTTTCTCAAAGCCAAGTCACAAGAGAGACACTTTCAACAGAAAGGGTAGGGTCGGTGTTTCCATGGCAACCACTCTATAAAATCACAACCTGCATCTTTTAGGAAGCAAAAAATATTTTGCTCTTAGAAATAGCAGATTTAATACATTCAGGTAATTCTCTTTCCCCCCCCAGAAGGAATATAAAAATATGCACTAAAAATACTTCTAGGCCCAAGCAGATAATCTGAATACACAAAGTGTGCAAAGAATACACAAATTAGTTGTTAGGTTGTGCATTTTCATTTGAAAACACGACTGTTTAACAGTTATTTTAATAAAAGAAAAAAAAAACTTAAATTCAATAACCTTAAAGTGAATTATTAGGAGCGGGTCATGTGGTATGGCACTGGCATTAGCGGCGAAGGACTGAGCTCACGAACGATCTTATTGAGGCTGGAGATTTTCTCCTCCAGGAGGTAATTCCTCTTTTCTGCCACCTTCTGCCTCTGCTCACTCACTTCAAGAGCCTTCAATAGCTGAGCATTCTCCACGTAAAGATCCTTGATCAACACATCTGATTTACTGTTTTTATTTAGCTGCAGATTGAAAGTAAGAGACAAACCACTTATGTTAAAAGAAAACAAACAAACAAAAACAAACTGACCAGTATGTATTCATTGTGTAAATGATGCAATATACCTGTTCCTTCAGCTGGGAAACCTTCTCTTGCAGCAACAGTTTGACATTTCGGAGCTTGAGCTCCACCTCCATCATACTTTCCTCCATCTTCAACAGCACCATTTCCTTCCCTTTCTGTAGGCAAACAATATAAAATATATGGTTTTGAATAACTGCATTAAGAATCATCATTCTAATTAGGAAAACAGTTGGCACTAGTCAGAGATCTAAGAGGAATAGAATATTATATTCATAATAAGCTGTATTAGGCAATACATAAATCACGTTGTAAGCAGAAAGAGAAATGATGCAAATAAACACGATTACAAATTTACCCTGGTTCTTTATTTGATCTCAGCTTCACAAAAATGTTGAATACTTTTAGGTGAAGAGGAAACAAAAAGACATGCACACCACAAAATAAATAATAAAACAAATAGTAAAACTAAACAAAAAATAAATAAATCAAATACAAAAATAAAATTATTAAAATATAATTAACTTAAATAAACAAATCAATTAACTTTCTATCTTTGAAATCCATTCTTCCGAATGACATTAAAATAAAAAACACATAGACCTGAACTACACAGTACAACACTAAAAAACACAGTTTCTCACAGACATGTACAACAGTAGTGCAACAAACTGAGCCTACAACATGAATAAAAGCTTTTTGCTTTCCCCCCAAAAAACAAACAAAGAAACAAAAAAGACGCAGTACACGTTTCACGATTTGTGCAGTGAGAAAATGTAAGTGGAAAATCATTCGACAAACACTCAAAGAGGAATTTTAAAAACTTCACATTATTGTGCGTGTAAATGGGATACATGACACATAACTGGGTAACAGAATAGACATCCTACACATTCCTACAATGAAACGATCTGATTTTCCTTTCAAGTACTGTACACCACTGGCCTTTTCAACCCATCCCAAAGTGTCATCCACAGTGTACTACATTAGTGTCACACATGACTGCCACTCATTGGTAGATCCCAGTCATTACACCATAAACACTGATCGCTCTTAAAGCAAACCTCTCCTCAAGGATAGTAGACTAAATGAATGTCTGAGTGTAAGAGGGGACCGGAAGTGTTGAGTGATTGGATAACACGGTATGAAGGTTAGAGGAGATTCATAAACCACCGCTTCTCCGGTGGCTGTCGAAGTGTTGAGGCTGCTGCTCTGGGATCACCTGCAGAAAGAACACAGTGCTATATTCACACGCGCAAAAAAACTGCCATCCGCCCAGAGATGCCGCATCCCAAATCAATATCCCTGCATTCACACTAGCAAGTGACAAGTCAGTGGCCCTCATTCCAGTTTGTAGCGACCATCATACTGTTCCAGATTGTAAATGGACACTAAACGTGTCCAGATGTAGAAAGGATGCACAATTCTGAAGGCAATGACATTAGCTCGAAAGGTGAAAGATGTATTAATATGCTGGTTATTGTGTAGAGCACTGATCCATTTATTTATTTTTTAAATGAAAGACCTACATCTGTTTATACAATGTATTCTGTGAAGAGAATATTTAGGAATTTTGGAAGTCAGGTTACATGAACACAAAAAGGGACAAAGTTTTTGTGCTTTCTATGCAACATGACAATTTGCATTTTTCATCTTACTTCAAATACGGTTCAATAATAGGCCTCTAATAATAATAATAAATAGGATTTATATACGTACTGTCTTTAAAAGACAAAGCATGATCGTGCGCACCGATTAACCTGGTCACTATACTGTAATAACAGCACTGGACAGTTAAAAAGTGTCACTGTATCTTTGCATACAGTATTATAAAATTTCACTATTAGGTTTTATTATACCTTATAAAAATACAGTACTGTGCAAGTCTTGAGCCACCGCTCATTTCTTCATATTTTGCTTCCAAAAGAGGCAGAAATTTAATGGAATCATGATTAAGGCTTTCTAAACTGACAATTCGGACAAGGAAAGCATTAACCAGCGAAGCAGCCAAGAGGCCTATGGTAATCCTGGAGGAGCTGCAGAGATGCAGCTGTCCACAGGACGACTATAAGTAATGCACAAATCTGGCCTTTATGAAAGAGTGGCAAGAAGAATGCCATTGTTAAAAGAAAGCTGCAAGAAGTCCCGTATGCAGTTTGCAATAAGCCATGTGCGTGACAGAGTAAACATGTTGAAGAAGGTGCTCTGGTCAGATGAGACCAAAAATTTTACTTTTTGGCCTAAATGCAAAATGCTAGGTGTGGAGGAAACTTAACACTGTGCATGGTGGCGGCAGCATCAGGTTGTGGGGATGCAGGGACAGGAAAGTTGGTCAGAGTTGATGAGAAGATGGATGAAGCCAAATACAGGGCAATCTTGAAAAGGACTTGAGACTGGGGCAGAGGTTCACCTTCCAGCAAGAGAATGACCCTAAACATACTGCCAGAGCTGTAATGCAATGGTTTAGATCATATGCATGTGTTAGAATGGTCCAGACCTTGCTGTTCACAGATGTTCTCCATCCTGATCTTAAGCTATTTTGCAAATAAGAATGGGTAAACATTTCACTCTCTAGAAATGTAAAGCTGGGAGAGACACACCATAAAAGACCTGCAGCTGTAACTGAAGGTGAAGCTGAATACAAATTCACCCCACACTTTCTAGATATTTATTTGTTAAAAAATCTGAAAGCCATTTATAATTGTCCTTCCACTTCACAATTATGTGCCACTTCATGTTGGTCTATCACATAAAATACATACAAGTTTATGGTTGTGATGTGACAAAATGTGGAAAAGTTGAAGGGCTCGGAATCCTTTAGCAAGGCACTGTACGAGTACATTTACTTTGTCACTTGCGAGTGTAAATGCATGCATTAAGAAATGTGGATTAAATTAGAAAGACCGAAGACCTCTTTATACCACTCCAAAAAGAAGAAACAAAAATGTTTCGGGGAACGTGTGCAGAATATTCTTTTACCCCTTTTAAAGTGTTGATCAGAGTCCTTATTCTATATACATATGTACATCATATTTCACTAGAGTAAGAACCGAGTAAGAACCATCACCATCAGGCCCAGAAGTCCTCTGAACAGACCCTCACTAGTGGCAAGTAGAAAATGCATACACCCTGACGTGAGCACAATGCTGTTACTGTGCGGGAAAAGTTCACACCATGAAAGACACCACAGTAGACCAATGCAGAAAGGTATGTGTGAGAGTGTGCATGGGTGCAGGTTTAGAGGACACATACACATGCACTCTCTTACATTGATGTCTGGGTTCATCTCATCTCCATGGCACTGTCCTCTCCGCTCTGCTGACAATCGTGATGGTGATGGTGGTAACATGGCTATAACCTGGGCCTGTCGAGACAGCGAACAGGTGTTTGTGAGCTAAATTAGTAGGGAGCAGTAAGGAAAAACAGACTGGTCTATGCTTATGCATGAATGCTTGTGTCTGCGTGTAAAGACCTCCATCAGTTGGGACTCGAGTACCGTCTGTCTGTTCCTCAGTCTCTCATTCTCATCGTGAAGATTCTCAATTTCTCTCTGCTCTTCACTGTTGTCACACAACTACAGCAGAAACAAGGCAGAAACAGTTCTCATCAGTGTCAACGACATAATCGTGCACAAACCATTACATACAGCATCAGTGATGGTATTATATCATTGACACTGATGGGAACTGTTTCTGCCTGTTCAGTTTTTTTTTTAGTGTAGCAGGGGATTATGTAGAAAAATAAATAGTTTTTACTTTCATAACTGCTTTCTGTTATTCTGCACAATCAAAAGTCCCGATTTGACTTGAACGTCCCTTGTATATAACTGTATGCAGCATCATAATTTGCAAGCATTTTAAATGTCAGATTGCACACCATTAATTAAATCTATTTTTTTCCTGCTTAAGTGGAGCAGCATGTGTGTATGATATTAGGATATACAATCTACCTATATGTGGTTGAACAACAAGTTACCTTATTGTGTAGTTGTGTTTGCAGAGCCTCTAACTCTCGTTTGAGAGCGGATCTCTCCTGCTCTGCTGTCTTGGCCAGGCTTGCTTGGTTCTGCTGCTTCTGCTGTTTCAAACTCAACACCAGCGCCTCCAACTGTCGAGCCTGAAAAACACAAATAATAATGTTTACAACTGACAATTTAGGTTACAGCAGTAGGGTGACCTAAAAGCATGTAGGATCTCTGACCTTCTCCCGTGCAGAGCTGAGCTCCAGCCGTGCATCACTAATCTCTCGATGCAGCCTCTGATTTTCTTCACGCAGCACACTCAGTTCTGCCTCCATCAACCCGGACAGCTCTGCCCACACACGTTTTCCTTGGTGCGAGCTAAGTGGGACACCAGATCGCTCCAACAGACGAGACTGAGAAGAAAATAAATAAATAAAATAGATAAATCAATCTACACATTAAAAAAAAAAGTATATAAGACAATATTAATCACCCTCAGTGAGATCAAAACTTTGACTCATTCTTTACCTTTTCATTGGCATTCTGCAGCTGTTTATGCAGAGAGATCACTTCCTGTTTGAGAGCGTCCCGCTCTTGTTGCGTGATGCGCAGGTCTGATTTCAATCGAGCGTTCTGCTGCGTCAGCCCCTGGAGTGTAAAATCTAGTGCTTGGACCTAAAAGAGAAACCGGGAACAAAAAGATTTCACACGAATTTCATTCCTTCGCCCAAAATGCTGAACTGACCATATTAGTTATGAAGATCTCTTACCGTCTCCTGTGCCTTCACCATCTGTGTACGCAACGCTTGGTTATGTTTGTCCGCCACCTGTCTCTCGTGTAAGAGTTGAGCCAGTTGCGTTTCTGCTGTACGCAGCTGAGCCATCTACGCACGTACATAGATTTGCTTAGAGGAAGAACATTAGCACCAGTACCCATTAGTGCAAAATTTTAAACACGGGTACCTTTTCCACACAGCGGTTTAGTTCTGCTCGGAGAAGCTTCTTTTCTTCTTCCAGCTTTTCTGTTCTGCCAACAGATGCGGCAAAACCTCCTTCTTCAACCTGTATAACATGGTTATTGGAAGAACATAATAAAGCGCAGTTATTGGGCAGAACTAAAATGCCCAGTGGGTATTCATTTATACTTAGCATCCTTAAATGATACCGATATTTTATTATTTATGTTCACTTTAATATAAATGTACAAGAGACTGTATATGACATTCTATAGTTGCGGAGTACCATTTTCTTTTCTTTCTTTACCCTTTTCTCAAATAAATAAATATATTTATTTTTGAAAACTCTTGCTTCTTTTGGATATATATTAAACATGAAAATAACTTGAGTTGCCCAAGTGGTCGTGTTTAAAAAAAAAAAAAAAAAAAAAAGGTAACCGACATTTCTTGAAATTACTTGAACCAAACTTGCAATAAAAAGTTCATGATTTGACACTTTTCAGATGGAGCAAATAAAATAAAATAAAAAAGAAAGAAAAGAAAAGAAAAAAGAATCATCTTATATTAGAACCACAATGCAAGATAATAGTTCATGATTTGACACTTTTCAGATGGAGCAAAAAAAAAAAAAAAAAAAAAAAACTTTTCTTATCAGCTGTATCAATATCATGTCCTAACTCTCACCTCAACCTTTTCCCATGATGGAGAAGCTTTTCCATGATGGAGCATCACTTCCTCAAGCGTATGCTGTAGCGTGTTGACACCGAGTGCATGTTTTCCACTCTGCTGTGACAAAGCATCGTTTTCCTCCTCTCGCTGCTTCCCACGACGGCGCAGCTCAGAAATCTGGACAGAATATTGTTTGATGTGTTAATGCATGCAGGATATTATGCCAATCGATGAAGACTTAGAAATAGACATTGTAGTTTGTTGTACAATGTGTTGTTTTGCGTTCTTACCTGCCTCTTCAAACCATTAGCCATCTTCTGCGCAGCGTTTTTCTCCTTCCGAAGGTGTTCCACTTTTAGTCTGCGGGGAGGCATTGGGTAATAATAACGTTAGGAAAACAGGTCTTTATACGAACGCAGTATACGGTGTATAGAATGAGTTGGACCCTTACAGCAGCTCCTGTTGCTTTTCTTTCAAGTCCTCTTCGTTCAGCTCCGAGATATTCTGTCTTAAAAGAATGTTTTCTTCAGCCAGACGTCCAGCTTCACTCCTACAGAAGTACAAACTGTCTGCATCACTGCTTACATTGAAAGACATTTACTTAACTATAGGAATACTTCACACAAAATGGCAATACTGGTAATAAATGCTCAGGAATTAATAGAATTAGATGACGATCATTTTACTTGGTCTCTTTTACTACCTGCAATTTTTTTTAAAAGGCCCATAACAAAGTTGAAATATTTACCCCCAAATGGAATGTTATCTTTTACTAATCTCAGCAGATGTAAATAATTAAGAAGATTGTTTTACAGTACCAACTATTTATACGCAAGCATGCACCTCATGAACGCAAAACTGTGGTTATTACAATTCAGCATCATCAGGACCCATCAAAACACAAAAGGTACAGGGGACTTGAAGTTGGACAGGTTTATCTTTTAGGTCTACTGCTAGCGTCTCCTGCGATTCAAACTCTGATTTCAAGTGGCACCAGTGGAGGAACTACTACTGTATTGGGGGTAGAACTCAACGGAGCTAGAGCTACTAGCACAGCACAGCTAGAAGGAGTAGAAGCAACAGCCCAGAAGGCTTTGGGTGGGAAGGCAAGGTTTCTTTCCTAGTCAGCTATCAAAGGATGGAAATGTTATGGTACCTATGTTCAAGGATCCTCTTGTTGATCATGAGGAATTTCTCCTGCAGGTGAATAACTGCCGATTGCAGACAAGGGTTATGGTTGTCAAACCTCAAGAAATAGCTCAAGTCTTCCAGCTCCCACTCTGCGGCAATCTTGCCTAACTTGGAGCTTAGATCCAGAAGAGAGTCATCTAAAGAGTCTACAAATACAGATTTAGCCTCTTCGTGCAGCACCAAAAGCGCTGTATACGTGTGTTGCAGATTGTGCACTGCACTGTTCAGCCCTTCATTCTCTTTATGCATGCTCATAATCTGACTCAGCAGACTCGACTGCTGCTCCTGGAACTCTTGGACAATGTTCATCTTACTCTCCATGTAGACCAGTCTTTTCTCCAGTTTCATATTCTGCTCTGCCAGTTGCACATTCTCGTAGACACACTTCTCATAGTGCACTTGAAGCTTAGCTAGCTCCAATGATTTTATCTCGACTTCTTTAGCCTGGCTTGCCATAGTAATTATGTCCATTCTAAGGTCATGACTTTCTTCCGTGACCTTCTGATTGAGGTGCTTTCCTTTATTTAGATCCAACAGCAGCTCCAGTTTGTCACTATGCTGCTGAAGGTTAATAAGCTGGTCCTGTAGGACCAGGTTTTGATTCAGAGTGCTTCTGTACTGTTTCTGAAGCAGTTCAAGGAGTCTCGTTTGGCATTTATATTGCACCGCTATTGCCTGCAACTCCAGACTCTCAATTGCACACAAATCTGCACAATGTGCCATTTTTTCTTGTTCATTTTTTAGCATAGGTCCACATTCATGGGATGGAATCTGGTGTTGAAAACTGGGAGTACTGCTAGTACAGAGGTCATTGGTCAAGACAATTGTGCTGGTACCATCTCTACACTTTTCTTGCATTTTAAGACCTTTATTTGGCTCCTTATGTCGTGAAACTTCATCTTGACCAATTCTGACCACAAGAAGGTCTGGGTCAATGATGTTTGTGGTAATATTAGCATCTTTGAATCCTCTGGCATTATTTGAATCATGGGGAATTATATCTGTACTAATGCAAACTGCACCATTCTTCACCAGTACTTGAACAAGATTAAACTCATCACTGCTCCACATTAGAACCTCTTTACAACTGCTTAGTTGAATATTTTGTGTACTTTCATCATGTTCTGTGTCTACTATTTCAGAATCAGTGGAATTACATATAGCTGCACTTTCTGGCCTCACCATATCCTCAACCATAATGTTTCTGGTTTCGAAAGTAGACACCTTGTTGCTTGCTTCAGCTGAATTCTCACATAATTCAGCTAGAGATATGGTGTCTTCTGTAAAAGATCTAGTGTCAGAGCTAGAGTCTGACAACTCATAATCTGTATCAAATTTTATAATTTTTCGAGTACTGGTGACAATCAAACTGTCAAAAGTAGAACTTTCATAATCCATGGTTATACTCTCCATTTTTTCTGCATCATCATCATAAAATGGCTCATAGATGCAAAATTCATCTAGTCCATCAGTACTAGAGTCAGTGTCAGCATCAGTAATGCGGTCATCCTCCACCACTTTGGTGTAACCTATAGTATTATCTCCTGGACAGGCGAGCATCTTATTGCTGATGACATTTAACACTTGTGCACTGGCAGGCTGCAGATTCTCCAAGTCCCCTGCATCTTGCTCTTGCAGGGCTGACTGTCTGCCAAGTTCCTCATGCTGTACAACACAAAAGCCTTTGTACTGCTCTACCACCACGTTATAATGGACATCATTGACAATGAAATTGTCTGCTGATGGATCTCGAGGCTTAATTACAAAATCTACAGAAAGATCAGGCAGAGAGAGATCCTGAACAAGTTTATTACTCATAGTCTGATAACAAACGGCTTCCCCAGAGCATGACTCCATCTGATGAACTTCAAGCGCATTCGGTTTGTCTCCTTCAGCCAAAAGTGTGGAAACGCTGTTCTTCAGCTTCTCTTTCAGCTCAGCCACAGTACCCTGTAGCTCTAGACGCTCCTTGTTAAAGTCTTCCACAGCCTGGTGGAGATGATAATCCTCAATCTTCCCACTCAGCTCATTTGGCTCTGTGACTCTATCAATTCTCTCTTGCTGCTTTTTCTCAATAAATGCCATGGTCTCCGCATACGGTACTTTCAACTCACAGAAGCAATTTTGAAACATCCTTCTCTCTTGGGCCAAGTCATCCGTAGCCTGTTTAAGCAATAGCTTAAGTTTTGTAGCCTTGTTTTCCATCTGTCTGATTTGCATAGAGCTAACAATATTCTCCAGTTCACTCTGAAGATGTAGGCTTTTCTTCATTAGTGCATCCATATCTACTGTATGGCCATTTTCCTTTTGCACTTCTGTGAATTCTAGAAATCTATTCTCCACCTGAAGAGCTTCCTGGAAGAGTTTCGTTAGCTGCTCTACTTTCTGGTTGGCAGTTTCCAGCTCTGCCTCCCATTGCATGCGATCTGGGACATGGCACTGGGTAAGTGCTGTTACTTTGCTCTGGTAGTGCTGCTCCAGGTGCTTCAGCACCACATCCTGTGCGCCAGGGACCCAAGTGTCTACTTCTCTGATTCCCTGAGCAAAGTGGTTCTTGGATTCCTTCCTGTACATGGCCAAGGTTAGACACCCAACAATTCCTAATTACTGCAATACCTACGCAATTATTTAAAATTTAATTGTGTTCATCTATTGATTCAGTAATAGACCTTTGATTACAGATCCTATTCCCATTTATACCTCGTCAGTGTATTAATAGTTAAAAGACTGGTCAAATAAACCAACTGTGATGAATTGGCACTTTGGATAGACAACATATTTATGAGGAAAAAAAACTTCCCTGGCTATATTAGCTTTTCTGCCTGACAAATCAGCAAATAATTATTTAGCATTAGTGTCTGTGTGCACGGCATATACACTGTATGGCCAAAAGTATTTGGCCAAACCTGTTAATTATTGAAAAAAGGCGTTTCAATCAAGCCCCTTATCCCCAGTGAAGTTCAATCTTAATGCTTCAGCATACCAAGACATCATGGGCAATGCCATGCTTTTAACTTTGTGGCAACAGTTTGGGCAAGGCCCTTTTTCTATTCCAACATGTCTGTGGACCAGTGCACAAAGCAAGGACTATAAGGACATCGTTTGATGAGTTTAGTGTGGAAGAACTTGACTCGCCCGCACAGAGCCCTGACCTCAACGTCATCCAGCACCATTGGAATGAACTGGAATGAACTGGAACGGAGATTGCAAGCCAGGACTTCTTATTCAACATTTGTGTCCGACTTCATAAATGTTTACAGAATGATTGTGCATGAATCCCCTCAGAAACACCCCAAACTCTTATGGACAGCCTTTCAAGATGAGCGGAATCTGTTATACATGTAGGTGCAAAAAACGAATGCCCTATTATTTCCAAATGCTGAAAAAGAAGGCAAATCAGACCTGGGAACTTTAATAAAATGTTTGTTGTTTGTTATTAATGCTATGACTGAGATATTGCCACATAAATTGTTATGTAATAAAAAAAAGTAAAAAAAAAAAAAAAAGTACTTGACCAGAAAAAGTCTGGTGAGGAAAACATAAATAAAATACTGCACACTCACACTTATTCTCTATACTGCCTATTTTAAGAAATTCAGGCATGAGGCAGGGTACAACCTGTACAGGGGGCCAATTCATCACAGTATACACAAGCATACTCGCACACTTTGGGTAACTTTGCAAATGCCAATTCCAAATGCCTATTAGGAAACCGGAACAATAACTACTGTGATTTTAAAGTAATTTTAAAAAGATACATTAAAATGATTCGCTTTTTAATTACAACCCTTCTGGAGATTTTAATATAAAAGATGTAGTTAAGGAGAAAGTTTTCAAGTATTTTCTGGTCTTACCTCTCCTTGACGATGTCGGCGTGTAGTTTCTCCAGCATGCGGCTCAGTCTCTCCCTCTCTTCAGTGTGTTTCATACTCAACTCATTCATGGCCTCCCTGTGTGTCTCTTCTCTTTGGCCCTGTTGTTCTTCCAGTACTTTCTGCCACATCCTTTCCTCCTCTTCTTTCTGTGCCTGCAACTGTCCTCTCTGCTCCTCTAGCCTGGCCTGCAGCACCTCCTCATGCTGCTCATGTAGGAGAACCCGCTCTCTTTCCCACTCCTCGATCATTCTATGCTCCTTGTCTCCCTCCTGGGCCTGTAGTCGCTCCCGTTCCTGTTGTAAACACTTCTGCAGCTCAGTATAATGTTGTTCTTGTAGAAGGTTACGCTCCTTTCCCCAGTGCTCTCTGAGCCTCTTACTGCTTTCTTCTTGCTCTTTCCGCAAACGTTCCAGCTCCTGTTCAAGCTTTTTTCTATTGTTCTCCTCTAGCTTCTGCTTGTCGCTCTCAAACTCTTCCCGGAGGCTTCTCTCCAATTCTTTTCGCTCCTGCTCAGCTCTCTGTTGTACCTCCGCTAATTGAACCCTCAGCACTTCCTCATGAACTTCTTTCAGATGCTGCCTTTCATTCCCTAACTCCTTTAAGAGCGACCTCTCTGCCTCCTCCTTCTGCCTCTGTAGACTGGTCTCGAGCGCCTCCTTGTAGTGCAGTTCCATTCGACAAAGCTCCTCTGCATGAGTCCTGCTCAGCTCTTCCATCTCCCTCATTCTGCTTTCCTCCACTCCTCTTTCTTGCTCCTCTAGCATCCTGAGCTGCTCTTCCAGGTTCAGTGCACGGGTTCTGGCATCATGTAGTTCCTGGCTGAGAGAAGCAACTTTCTGCTGGTAAACAGCATGTAGCTCAGCACGCTCTACACTTTGCTGAGCCTCCATATTGCGTCTCTCCTGCTCCAGCTGTTTTTGCAAATCTCGAGCTCGCTCCAGCGCTTCATTCAGTTCTTCCCTGATACCCTTTATCTCCTGTTGGTGCTGTAAGGAGAGCAGACTCCTCTCCTCATCAAGAGAGCTCTTTTGCTCTTCCAGCCTGTGCTCACACTTGTTCACCTGCAGATAAACAAGATTACAATATACATGTACAGTTTATTCTGGATAATGAGTACATTCATGAGTGCTATTCAGTCTGTATGAATAAAACAAGTACATTTTAACCATAAACCACTGAGCCAGTGTTTATTGTGTTTTATTTAATTATGTGGAATGTGAAACAAGAATAATTTGTAAATTTTTTGTCATAATTTTTTTTTGTCACTTTTAACCATTCTCTATTCTGTACAGGGTCATAGAAATCCTGGAGCGTCTCCCAGGGAGATTCGGAGCGCTAGGCGGGGTACAACCTGGACAGGGTGCCAGTTCATCGCAGATCACACAAACACACATTAAGGGAAATTTGGTAATGCCAATTAGCCTAATTGCCTTTGGACAGTGGGAGGAACTGGGCATACCGGAATGGAGGAAACCCACCAAGCAAACAACCTACGCAAACAGACTGGAGTCAGAAATCAAACCCTTGACTCTGAAGGTACAAGGCAACAATGCTTACCACCATGCCACTGTGCCGCGACTCCAACTCAACAAGGAAGGAACAATATTTTCGAACATTTTTTTTTCTCTCAGTGTCTTTAAAAGTTGAAAGAAAAATGTATACACCTTTTTAGAAAACTATTATAATCATGAAATGACACACTGAAATAAAACAAATTTAGTAGAATTTAGGAGAATGGTGCAAAATGAGAGCATCTCTTCAATAAATAAAGACCACACAAAGAGAGAAATCATAGTCTCTCGAATGGTGTAAAGGGAAGTGTACAATTGCCACTATCGCGAGTTTGATTCCTAGGCGATGCTCTAGCCATCTGCAATTGGAAGTCTAGAAAGCAGATTGGCAGAGCTCTCTCTGGGGTGAGGGGTCTTACAACATTCACAGGTGTCTGTGAGCTCACACAAGCTAAAGGGACAGATATTACTTTCCTCCACATGCATTACGCTGCATTGTGTTTTTCTGGTGCCACGCGTCTCAGAGGAAGCATGTGATGTCTTCCCCATGCCTTGTTGGTAGTTGTTGCTTTTTTTGGGAGGATTTTCCCCGATTTTCTCCCTAATTTAGTCGTGTCCAATTCCTCCCCGTCACTACGGGGCTCCACATTAAGACTACTACTACCTCTCAGTCGGGAGGGCCGAAGACTATCACGTGTTTCCTCCGAACCACGTGACACCAGCCGAGCGCATCTTTTCGAACCGCTCGCTCACAAACCGTTGGGGGCGGCGTAACACACTCGGAGGACAGTGCTATCCGCTCCTTCCGCTTGCGTGAGCTCACAGACGCCCCTGATTGGCTGTAGAGCCGTGATTAATGTGGGAGCACCAAGTACCTCTCATCCCTCCCCTCCGAGAGAGCTCGGCCAATCGGCTCTCTCTAGACCTCCGGCTGCGAGAGGTTACAGCATCACCCGGGAATGGAACTAGAGATCTCTGGATGATAGGACGAGCGCGTTATCACTGCGCCACTCGGAGGCCCCCGTAGTTGTTGTTTTAATGGGTGGGCATTGGCTACTACTACAAAAATATGTAGTATGAGAATATAGTTAAAAAATCTGAAGATTTCTATTTAAATAAATAATTGAAAGAATGACTGCTGTTTACATGCTACACTTTATTTTGCATGTGTGTGAACTTCCTGTGTGAGGCTGACCGTGGAATCTAGCTGCATTTTGATGTCTTCCAGTTCTCTGCAGTGTTGCTCTTTCAATTGCTCCAGCATCATCTCTGCCTCCAGACTCATGTTAAAGGGTTGCCCGTCTTCAGAACCTAGGCCTACAAACATGTATGTACGCATGAGCATAAACACACACACAAACTTCTGCATGTCTACTACAGCAACAAAATTTGGAAAAATAATACTACTAATAATAATTTGTAGGCATATGCACAGACAAGTGACTAATTGGAAAAAACAACAAAATATTTTGTGACAGGACACTACTATTGCTTAGAACTGCCCTGAACTGCCGTGTGGACATGGTCATCCTGGATTAAGTCCATGCCCACGATAGGATTTTGAATGAATTTTTGTAGTGACCCTTCCCTCAAGACAAGATAACCAAATCCAAGTCAATACATATAATTACATATAGTTATATACTACCACCATAGTATATATTATTAAAATTTGCTCCCCAGCTCTGCAAGTTTGCATCTGCATCAGTACGTGAGAGACAAAGAGAAGAATCACCTTGGTCTGACTCCATGCCGGGACTCTTGCTTTCCAGCTCATCAGACAGAGAGGGCATGAGGGAGGTCTGCGGGGCTCGGCTTAAAGCACGAAAATCCTCCAACTGAGCCTGCAGCTCATCTATACGGTCCTGCAGTTCCTAAAGAGCACATGGAACAAGGCATTAACAAACGATAAGGCACTGATAGAAAGATGGAGAGAGAGAAAAGACGAAGAAAAAAAATAGCAGAATTTCGAACCCGACACTGCTCCTCATAGCTGTTGCGCAACTGCCTGAGACGCTCCTCGTGCTGATAGAACTCGGCATTGCTCAGGTCCAAATCACCAAACTGCACACAGATAAACAAACAAAAACAAATAAATCCATCCAGTCTACTTTCAAACATGCAATTACTAAGAAAAAAAATAAGGTGATCAGAAACTTGCGAGCGCGTGTCCAATACCTTCTCCCTGAGGACACTGTCCAGGTTCTTTTGCAGTTTATTAAGCTGGGCCTCTGCTTCTATCAATCGCTCTGTGCTGTCCAGCAGCTCTGCCTCCAAACGCCGGTTTTCCTAAACATCCAGGTCGTTAATATTTATACCAAATCAGACAAATTACAAATGCATAATGCGGAAATAGAAACATTGTAAAGATTATGATGAAATGTAAGTATTAATAACTTAATTTGTAAAGTTTAAAAGTTGGGAACACCAAAGGATCTTGAAAGTTAACAGGGACGAGGAAAATCCTAGATCCCAGACTGTATAGAGACAACAGTACATAATGCACAGGAGCACACTAATACAAGCCTAGACATTCAGCTCCGAGCAACACTGGGTATGAGGTGTGATGAAACACCCTAGGAGATGTTACTAAAAACAGAAATGTTCGGACGATCCAGCACAAGCATCAAAGAGACCGAGATTACTGTAACTCAATTACTTTAACAGTCAGAGTGAGGTGTTCTCTGAGGAAGGTCTCGTCCTCTCTGATCCTACGGATTTCCTGTTCCAGCTCTTCTCTCTGCTGATTGGCTTGTTGCTGTACAAGCTCCATCTCTTTGCTCAGGTCCGCCCTGAGAGACACCACACGGTCCTTATGTTCTTGCTCCAGCTTCCTATAAAACAGCACAACAACCACGGAACAAGTTACTAAAGCAGCACGTAGAGACAGTGAATTTACTGCATGTTTAAGTTTAAAAATGAAACGTCACAGCGAGATAAAGATGAGAGATGGAGGTTTACCGCAGGTTATGATCATTGATGCGTTCGATGGTGGAGTGATGCTCGTCTACCTCAGAGGCCAGTTGGGACTTGAGTTTCTCTGCTTTTTCCAAATCGGAGTGAAGCTTCTCTTTCTGCCTGAGCTCCAGATCCACCTGCTCACTAGCTCACATGTATACAGAATCACAAAAACCTACAGGGTTACTTCGTAAATGATTCTCATTATAAACACACTGCTTAGAGAAATGCTATTTTTCAGAGAATTCAGATAAATAATTGTTATAGCAGCATTTGCGTGAAGAAAAAAAAAAGATGCATGCAGATATATTAAAGACATTCAGATATTAGGAACCCTGTGTGGACTCTCAGCAGACTCACAGGAGGTATCTGATCTCAGCCTTAAAGCTCGCCAGTGCAGCATGCTGGATGGAGTTCTTTGTGACCATAAGCTCGTTCTCCAGAGCGGCAGTCAGTTCACTCAGATTCACCTTTCCATCCAGGCTGAAATCCAGAGCCTATATGTCACAAACATAAAAATTAGATTTTTTTACTTCATTCGCTGAATCTATTTAACATGCAAATGCATCCTAATATTAATAAGAATAAATATATGCAGTCACACATTAGTAGTGCTACACCACATTTTTATACGACAAACTGCAAAAAGTGTAAAAGTCACATTCTGGAGCATAGCAAACAACAACGAGAACATTTCAGATTTATTTCAGTTTTTTAATCAATCACTCGGATATTTTTTTCCTTTAAGCTTATGACACTTAAAATTTTGCAGACAACTCGTGCTCTAAACAAAGACATTACAGACATTACAGATAAGCCGAGTCCTGATTAATATTCTCTTTAGGGCATGGGTGCTACAATCCCAATCTGTATGTATACAGTGGAACCATGGATTACGAGCATAATTCGTTCCGGAAGTGGGCTCATATTCCAAAACACTCGTAAACCAAATCATCATTTCCCATAAGAAATAATGAAAACTCAAATTATTCATTTCACAGCCCCAAAAAATAAATACAAAAAAATAATTAATACAATCTACAAAATGAAGAAAAAACAAATTAATCTGCATATTACCTTAAAAAAAAAAGTACAAATAAATCCTGACCGTGTGTGTGTGTGTGGGGGGGGGGGGGGGGGGGGCAATTAGCCCCGACCCA
>JAAGKR010010285.1:10654-23319 GCA_011419295.1 Clarias macrocephalus | reverse complement strand
GAGAGACACAGAGAGAGAGAGAGAGAGAGAGAGAGAGAGAGAGAGACAGAGAGAGAGATAGACAGAGACAGAGAGAGAGACAGACAGAGACAGAGAGAGACTCTTACCTCTGTGTGTGTTTCCAGGAGGCAAAGACAGAAAGTAAAATCTTGCTGCAGTTCTTGGTGTATACAGCACTCAGGAGGAAATGACCTCACAGCCATGCCTTCATTTCTCTCTCTGTCCTTCAGTCTCATAAAACCTTTACAAGAATCATACAGATACATGTACTGACATAAATGTGAAATACATTCTGTAGAGTTGTGAGGGTCTGTGATATAGCAAATGAACAGTCAGTTCTCATGCACATGGTCAAACAGGTTAGTCCAGACTAAAAGTGGTCCAAGAAAAGACAACAAGGGAACCAAAGACAATATTATGTGCACCCCAGGCTCACTGATGTATCCGGTCTGATCTCACAGAGGCACCACTGCTGAAAAGGTGATTGCCAGCTTTAATAGAAAGCAGTCAGTGACTGTGTAGTTGTGTAGCTGCAGACCGCTGAGCGTGGACATGCTGACCCCTGTCCACCACTCAAGGCTCCTACAATGAAGGGCGCTGCATCTCTGAATTGGGGAAGGAAATGAGAACAGAAGTGATAAGAAAGGCAGGCTGGTAAACGCCTATTACTTACAGGACATATCAAACCCGCCTGCTTAGGTCTGAGTGACAGATGTCACATTACACATGTACTACTGTATGTTTATATCATCATCTGTCTATTGAGATTTACTTTCTTTGATTGTATATTTTTCTAATGTTGAATAAAGGTTAACCTACAGTCAACTAACATTGTCTCAGGGTATTGAAACTAGCTGAACATGACCACAATCACAAGTCGAAGGCCGATTTAGTCTTCGGTCTCTACGCCTAGAAAACCACATCCTGCCGACTCATCAGAGGAGCTGTTTAATAAAAAGAAATATTCATTGTAAAAAGGATTTTCATCTTATTATCTTCTACATAGTAAAATGGACAGGACTGAAAACATGATTGACTACTTAATGTGGCTTAAGATCGTAGTTTGCATGGCGTAGTCAAGGCTTCATCACCTGCTTCATCACTTGCACAGAACTTACCTGAACAAACCTCTGCAGTACGATTAAAATTTCACTCAGCATTTGTTCTCTTTGCAGGTTGCACAGCCTGCAATTTAAAGCTTTACTGTTCTTCATGAGACTAAGGAAAAGTCCGAGTAGCTGCATCATTGACACAATGAATCAGAACCAAAAATGTTTTGGTATAACGCTTCTCCATGCCACCGGAGTCTTTTATCTGCATGGGGTCTCAGTGTGCCAGGTGCTGATTATTCACCTGATTCTGATGGTCTTCATAAAGGAAATAGTGGTTCAAAACCCAGCTGGCTATTGCTAATGCACAGCATCGATGTAGGCAACCATCTTCCTATTTGTCAACATCCTGAATGTGCACTGATTGAAAATGTGCAATCATAAAACAGACTTTTTACTGGACCATGGCGTGATATGTGTTTTATCCAGACCTCCTTCTTTTGCAATAACCTGATTGATTGTTCCATTTTTGCTCTCATTATAGGAAAAAAAAAAGGCCAGATCTAAGTTCTTTCCCCTTTCCTTTGTGTCAGACAGTGTTACTGTAGAGGTTCTGTTGCCTTCAGGTTGGAGTCAAGAATGCTGTAGTCCTCCTTCTTCTTCTTCCTGCTCTTTCTCATTTAGACAAAGCAGTTCAGAGAGCAACATGTTCTTAGATTTCTTTTATGTCTTTAACTCAGTCTAAGCTGTATTGCTCTGAATCTACTCCTACTCTGTTGTCAGAAGTTTATGACAGTGGACAGGAGGCGGAGCTTGGTGGACGGCTTTGTAGACTGGGGACGGTAGCAACCACCTATCATAGAGTGTGTAGGAGATGTTTGTAGAGGTTTAAGACTAGATTGAAGACCATTTTCATTCTAGGAGAGGCGGTGGAAGTGGGGAAGGGCTACAGATGGGTAACTTGAAGTTCACCTGGGTTACAGACTCGAACTCTAACACAGACACTGTCTACTGGGTGGGACACAGCAGACACTACATCTTAAAGAAGCTCAGATTCTTTAATGTTTGCATTGATGTACAGTGAACCACTGCATCCATATGTGCAGACGTATGTCAATTGTCTCTAATGTAAATTATTTTTCAGAGTAATTTTAAGTTAAACCTTTGCTTTTTATAATTGTGACCTGGCTGCTGTAACAATATAATTTATTTTGGGGACTAATAAGTCATAATTCAATCTGATGATTTTGTCAGCAGTAACATAATAAAACATTTAAGGACCAGTTCCACTGGCAGGTATAAAAGCCATAAGATCAGTTGGTATGTTCTGGACCATGAGCAGTTCCTTCTCCTCTCTATACTCTCACCATACCTTCTCTATGAGTTAGACTTTGACCGGTTTGTTTATAATCTTGCTGTCTTTGAGGTTTACCAATCTTGTGGTAAACTCTCTATCTATACACTGTGGTTTCTTTCTTTTGATGTTGACTTTGACACACACCCACCTACCTCCTGGAGAGATGCTCTTTGTCTGGTCTACTGTTGTCAGGGGCTTATTTTATTTGGTTTGTCTTCTTTTTGCCTTTTAGTGCTGCTAAACAGACAACTGCTTTCGTTAGGCTTTTGCTAAATCGTTGTTAATCTGATAATGTTTGTGCTTTTAGACTTCCTATTCATCCTTAACATCAACAGATGATAAATGCAAATGCAACACTTATATATATAATGCATATTAATGATTTATTTAAATTGTAATGCACTTTTGGTGATGGCTACGATTGAATCACTTTGTGTTATGGCAAGTAAAAACAGGGTGGCGTTGTCTAAGTTGAGAGGTAGAGAATTCAGTCCAATGTAATTTGATGTATATAGTGCTTTTAACAGTGATCATTGTCACAAAGCAGCTCAACAGGGAACCCATCCGCATCTGGGTGATAGCGGATAGTAAAAACATAAATTACACAAAATAAGTCTTTGCTATATCTATGTGCTACGAGACTGAACGTTCACTTTAATGGGAAAAGTATGTAAGGTAATATAAAGTCCTGTTTGGGGGAATTTCAGTTCTAAACTATTTAGTGACTGTAGTCACGAGTCACCAGAGAAACACTGCTCAGTACAAGGTGCTATTCATGGTCATTGAGTGGAACCATCACACATCCCACTGACCACACAAGGTAAACCTCAGCAGCAGCCAGAGGCCTCCAAGCCACAAGAAGTCCAACCAAAAGTGACACACCAGGATCTGTCAGAGGGAATAAAATACCTAACATATAATTAACTAATTAGTGTTAACCCCGGCGGCACAGAGGTGTAGTGATTAGCACTGTTCAATTCAATTCAATTCAATTTTATGTTTACAGCGATTTTAACAATTGACATTGTCGCAAAGCAGCTTTAAACAATCAAAAGAAGTAAGTGTGTATGAAATGTGAGTGTGTGTGAATCAGAATGGTCAGATGATCCCTGATGAACGAGCCGAGGGCGACGGTGCTGAGGGAAAAACTCCCTGAGATGGTAATAGAAGAAACCTTGAGAGGAACCGGACTCACCAGGGAACCCATCCTCATCTGGGTGATAACGGAGAGCAGCGATTGATCTGCACTCATACTGTGTGTTCAGTATAACAGGAGACGTGTTTAAGTTCATATGGAGTCCAGTTGGTTATTGGAGGCTCAGGTAGACTGTAGGAAACTCCAGTCCTGAACTATCGAGCAACTGACAAAGTGCTCAGAGAACAGCTGACTGCATCAGTCGAGGACAGGAGCGTCTTCATGGTGAAGTGGAACCGTCCTTAGTCACCACACGCATCCCAGACAGACGACACGGGGCTCCATGTGACCAGATCTCCAACCAGAAGAGGGACACCAGGACGAGTCAGACAGGACCAGAGGACAGAGGGGGTCTGGATCACTGGCAGCTCAGGAGAGACGTGTGTAGCTCGACAGAGAGACAGGGAGAGGGAAAAGGAGACAACTGTTGTCTTTGTTCTTGGTGCTTGGTGTGTTTTTCCTCCATGTACACTGGTTTCCTCCCACAGTCCAAGATTAGGCAGATTGGGCTAGTTGTACACTAAAGACATCAACTCAACCTGTACATGTACACCATGGTCTGGTTTAGAGAAGCCACAAAACAGGATAGGAAACAGTGAAAAATTGGCCTGGTCACCTTCAATGACTTTATGTGCTTTACTAGAACCAGAAAACAAGCAGGGAACAGTGGGAACGTCATAATAGCGTCCTCATACCCTTGCAATGCAGTACGCTGCCGCTAATACGACCAGGTTGCTTTAAACTGCTTGTCCTAAATGGAGCATTGTTGCACATTTTAGATTAACAAGTGTTTCTGGCAGTTGCTGCTGTCTTATCAGTTTAAGGACACACCCGCACATGGGCCAAGTAGAAGCCAAAACACCACACCTACACTCATCTATGTGCACACAGTGGGACTTACACCTCTCTGTAAAAACTCAGCCTGGGATTGATGTTCTTGTGTTTACACTGTATTTACAATCGTAATCTATAAAGATGTCACGATTCAATATGTGTAATATGTCGCTGCATTGCAAACTGTTTTACCAACATGGGTTAACAATAGAAATACAAATGTATCAGTTAGAGAATGTTTTTTTTTATAATTACAGCTAGAAGATTGCCAGGAACAAATGAGGCTCAATATTGAGCTGAAGAGAGAGGTTATGAGTTTTTTTTTTTTTTGTGTGGTGTTGGCTCCCTCTGCAGGACAGTTTGGTGAAAGACACTTGAGTAATTAGTATATGGTAGATTCAGATCATTTGTTGGTTCTCAAACAAGGCTGATTATATTCATTTCAATTCTATGAATTAATTTAGTTTAATATTAAACAGTTAACATCTAATATTTATTGAATGAAACCAGAGCTCAAAGTCTGCTGTTGATGTTTCTCCAGGCAGTAAGTCATACAGAAGTGTAGCATATAGCAGTATTTTTTAGTTCCCTGTCCAGAGCCTCCAAAATGCAGTTATTTCAATTCACTTTTATTTGATTTGCAAAGTACATTTTAAGCTTCGTTCGGCACATCCCTAGTTACAATTCTAAACAAACTTAGCAAATAATTTGCTCCTACCACACAGAATGCTGTACTGTCTGCTTATGTGTGAATAGTTTAGAGCGCCACCTGTAGGATTGTAGAGGAGCAGTGACATTTTAACACCTCAAATGCAAACATATCTAAATTTTTAATTTATTTAAACAATACATTTTGGAATCAGTGTGGCAAAACAACATACTCAAATACTCGAAAAGGGGAATCCTCATAGAAAATGACTTCAGCCTCAGCAGTTCAATTCAGCACATTTTGTAAAATATCAGTCTGTCCCTGATGTTTTTTTTTTTTTTTCTGGAGAGACGTGGCTTCTTTGCTGCCCTTCTTAAAATGTATGAAGGTGACGCTACCATTAGTCCTGTGTCATGCCAACAGTAAAGCATCCTGAGACCAGTCATGTGTGTTGTTGCTGGTCAGCCGAGGGAGTACATAACATAGCCATGGATAAATAACACAGCCATGGATAAAGAACACAGCCATGGATAAAGAACGGTACAAAAACATCCTCAGAGAGCAACATCTCCCAACCATCTAAGAACGGTTTGGTGATGAACAATGCCTTTTCCAGCATGGTGGAGCACCTTGCATATGGCTCAAGGAACAAAACATGGAAATTTTGGGTCCTTTGCCAAGAAACTCCCCAGACCTTAATCCCATTGAGTAATAAATTTGTGGGTTTTTTGACCGGTCAATCCTCAAGAGGTGGACAAAGAAAAACCTACAAATTCTGAGCAAAACCAAGCATTGATTCTGGGTGTGGCCCAGAAGTTGATTGACAGCATGCCAGGGCAAATTGCAGAGGTCTTGAAAAAGAGGTGTCAACACTGCAAATATTGACTCTCTGCATAAACTTAATGTAATAAAAGCCTCTGACACTTATGAAATGCTTGTAATTCTACATCAGTATATCCGAGTAACATCTGACACAAAGATGTAAAAACACTGAAGCAGCAGACTTTGTGAAAATTAATTAATATTTGTGTCAATCTCAAAACTTTTTGGCCAGGGCTGTAAAGTGATTATAAATAATTGTCTTTTAAAACAGTTATATAGTCAAAAAGTGCAACTGTGTAAACAGGAAAAAAAAAACATTATGGTTTTAACCATTATGGTCTGCTTCTGGTGAGTGTATAGCGCTGGTGCAGTTAGATTATTTTGTGAATATGAGACTATACAAAGTCTAAAGTTAAGCATGTATCAAGTATATTTAATAAATATTTACTGCGATTAGTTTTTTTCTTTTTTTCTTTTAATTTTATTTAATAACTTGTGGCTATCCACATGCAGCAACAGAATTCTACACACACACACACACACACACACACACACACGAGACAAACTACAAGTTCTACAACAAATGTGTTACTTTGTTAAATGCAAATTTAGGGTTCGGAATGAAGAACAGCACTCAGGATGAATCAGACAGGTTTAGAGGAACGAATCTGGATACAGTAGCATAAAAAAATCAATTGGATTATATATTTTACAATGCAAGCAATTTCTATTTCCCCCCAAAAAACAAACAAAAAAAAACCACCTCTGACATGGCAAAAAAAAAGAGCTCAGACAATGGGGACGACACTATAGATGCCGATTCCACACATGTTGTTCTTGTTTCGCTGCAGTCGTAAATAACCTCCCTCGCCCCAATCAGTACCCCAACTGAAATACAAAAAGGAGAGTTTAAATGTCATAAACTTTCTAATGTCATAATCAGTCTACATTTTATATTAAAAATGTTCTAAAATTAGCACAAGTAAATAGTGTGGGAATACAACATTGTGTGTGAGAGAGAGAGAAAGTGACCTGTTTTTAATCAGCCAGTATTCCTGCCCTTTTTCTGTTCCATACCCGACCACCAGGACAGCGTGGTTTAATGGATAAGGAGAGCATGAGCAGTTGTAGTGAATACCTAAATACACACATACACACACTCGTATTGTTTACAATGAAAAGATGATGTACATAAGCAGACAGATATATTGAAACTGTTTACAGCACATCTTGTCTGAATACTAACTAGAATTAAATATATAAGTTATAAAAATAATTCTTAGTATTTTTTCTTTCTCATTAAAGAAAAGTATAAGACTCCTAAGAGGCTTTACAGATCTACCTGCACATCAATATAAACAATTCATAATGAATGAAATGACACACAGTAACTACAGTGTGCTCCAGCTTACCGCTCTGGTATTGGTGAATGCACGCAGCATTGATTCCCACGGCAACCGGTCCGATGTTAGCGACCACCTTCTGCAGCTCGAACTCATCATTTAGTCGAAGAACTCGGAAACCAGAACAGTGTGCAAATTTAGGATAGGGACGGCAATACCCCTCCTACATAAAGACACATTAAAGTGAGGATAACAATACATCCCGTACATGTGCTGAATGTATGTGTGCTAAATGTTCTTCAAATATACATTAAAGTCAGAGTAAAGAGAATTTGGCTGCTGATGTTGGGGTGTAGTCTTCATGTGGACTTCAACAAAGATGAAGGCCAAACTTATTATTATTATTACTGTATATTTCACAATATAGTAGAAACCAGGGCCCATATTAACAACAACAACAAAAAACATTGTTATTGAAACACATCAGAAAAAAAGGTTTCAGTTTGCTAGGTAGCATAAAGCCTGGACTTTGGAGTGATGGAAAATGGTCATGTGACCTGATGAGTCCTGAAAGATTCTGCCCCAGAGCAATGGGCGTGTCAGGGTAAGAAGGGAATCGAAGCACAGTGCATAGTGTCCACTGTACAAGCCTCTGGAGACAGTGTTATGGTCTGGGGTCGCAACGGCATACAAAATAAATAAAAATAAAAAAAACGTTTGTACCTTTTCTTCATAAGGGTAGTCAGAATCCGGGCTGATTCCTTGCTGGTTTACAATAAAGGTAAATGCATTAGTCATAAGTCCTCCAAAGCAGCCATGGTTCCCCTCCCCTTTACTGGAGTCCACCAGGTTCTGAACACTCAGAGGAACCAGTCGACCCTTCTTCCTTTTCATTTGAGCTTCTAAAGCTCCAACTGCACTGAACGCCCAGCATGCATTGCAGTCACCCTGCAGCCACACAACATGAAGGAAGGAGATACAGAGATACAGTAGAACACCTACACACCTGCTTATTCATGCACTTATTCAAATCAGTCAGTCATGTGTGAGCATGAAACAATGCGCAATTAGTCAATGGCTTAAGTTCATGTGTACATGAACAAGAATCTGAGGCTATCACAGATGAAAACCCTGATCAGTGCTGGTGACAGGACTGTTCGACATGAACACATGATTGTCTAATTAGATAATGGTATAAACAAGCAGGTGTTCGTAATCAAGTGGATGGTGAGAGTATGTGAAATAAAATACCATGGTTTATCTATATATACCTGGTTTTGCACTGGGGTGACAAATCCATCCTCAGTCCAGTTCACACTGGGGGGGAGGGGGAAACCACTCAGAACGGTGAAATTCTCATTACTATCCACAGGAGAAAAATTCTCCAACCTTAGACCATTCAACTTAGCATTAATTTCTTCTGTTGTCTACACAGACACAGGTAAAAGGAAAGAAAGCTGATTCTTCATGTATATAAACCCATGGGCATCACACAGAAAGATAATCAATGGATTGTACCATGTCTGATAGGTGATTGATCCCAATGGTAAAGGTGTGTTGTCCTGCTGCAGCTTCTTCATTGTGCCTCCTTACTTCCAAAACCTTCTGCTCCCAAATTGCTCTCCTGTATGATTCCTCCCTCTAATACACACACACAAACAAAACATGCTCATGGACACAAAATAAAACAAAAATTTCTACACCCTTCATTCTGAATGTAACTTAGTTCCCTTTCAATAGCTACACTCGATTCTGCGTGAAAACGCTATGGGAACATCTCTTTGTTCTCTGGTTGTGAAGCCTGTGCATGTCAAAACTGCTGAATACTTCGGCTTATAACCTCTGCCAGGCATGACGTCACCGAATAAGGTGCAACTGCAGGTTATACATAGGATTGAACCGGAAACATCCTCAGATTTTTTTGTCTTCAGGACCGCTTTGTGTTTGCGTGTGTGTGCAAGCGATAACGAAAGCAAAAAAGAAATAACAGCATTAACTCACCGATATGGCGGAGTTGCTTAAGAGATGCGTGCCTCCGTTTGATAGATCTCTTTCGAAGAGCGATCTCCACGAATTTTGAGTGCTTGGGGGAAGAACACGCTCGCCTCGGGCTTCAGGGAGACTGTGAGTACTGTGATCTTCTCCCTATTAAGGTGCTTCGCACGCGGCTCGCTTTCTTTAAAGAGAAACCGCGAGCCGCGGCGCATTCCTGGGGCTCGCGTGTTGATCTGGCAGACGCTCACGAGATGGAATTCCCTCTTTCTCTCGCGCTCTCTCCAGATCAGGAAGTTTTAGCTTCCGCTTCGCAAGCGCGCTCCGGTGATTCTTGTGAAGGAGTGGAAGAATTTTCCTCTCTCGCTTCTATGGAAGTAGCCTCCTCACAACGCTCCTCCAGTGCTGACAGAGCTTATGAGGAATTATTGGAGGTTATAACGCGTGCGGTCGAGCGATTGCATATCGACTGGCTGCAGAAGCGAGATTCCCTCAAGCGCTCAAGATTAGATGACAGGTTTCTGTCGGGTGGCTGGGGGGAGGAGCCTCAACATCTCTCTCCCCTTCTTTGGTGACCTCCATGATGAATTAACTCTTTCATGGAGCAAGCCATATTCATCGCGTGTTTTTGTGCCATCGACTTCGACTTATTAGAATATTGTTGATGCGAAAGCACGCGGTTATATGATGATGCCCCAGATAGAAGAGATGCTTGTGGGCTATCTCTCTCCTGGGACATCATCCTCCCTGAAAAAGCCTACTCTCCCCTCCAAGCCGTGTAGATTGACATCTTCTTTGGTGGGGAAAGCTTTTCAGGCAGCAGGTCAGGCTGGTGCTTCACTGCACACTATGGCGGTTTTGCAGGCATACCAGGCTGATCTGCTGAAGGACCTGAGCACTGGCAGGGTTATTGATGACAGGGCGTTTGCAGAGCTGCGCCAAGCCACAGACCTGTCTCTCCGTGCAACCAAGCAGACGGCCCGTGCTGTTGGCCGTTCTATGGCTGCCATGGTATCCACGTAGAGGCATCTGTGGCTGAACCTCACGGGCATCAAGGATAGGGATCATGCTGTCCTCCTTGATGCCCCCGTCTCACCTTCCGGCCTCTTTGGCGACACTGTTAATTCCGTCGCCACTAGGTTTCGGGAGGCGAAGCTATATGAACAGGACTTTGGGAGGTTCCTTCCCCACCATGCTCAAGAATCGGGACCATCAGGCCCCTATTAGGTGTAAGGTGCAGAAGGAGAGCGTGACCAGCCGCGCACCCCCTCGTAAAGACTGGGGTGGGGCTCGCCGCTCTTCTCAATTTGCCTCAAAAAGACCGGACCTGAGGAGCTTCCTCTCTTCAAAGTGGTCCTGAGGTTCGTGTGCCTGGGGCCGTGTTTCCCCCCAGGGAGGGGCGCCTGGATTTCCTTCACAAAACAGGATTTTCCAGAGGCTTGTACAGAGGCCTCCTCCCTGGCACTCCCAGAAGGCCGGTGTTCAATCCCCGCCACCACTGGTGTTTCGGGGAGTGCTGGTCTCCAATGAAATTTTGGGTGTTTGGTCATCTCCTGCCACACTTCAGGATACCCAACACCTAACACCCCCCCCATCCAGCCGAAGTGTCAAAGTTCGTGCCCCTTTTGGAGAAGCTGGCAGCGTGGAAACTACTGCCAGGCATATCTCCTTGGGTACAAAGGACTGTAGCCACAGGCTACAGGATTCAGGTTGCACATCGTCCTCCGCGTTTCAACGGCGTGATCTCCACTTCCATGAAACCGGACTGAGCAATTCTGCTGGCTCAAGAGTTACAGACTCTGCTGGGCAAAGGGGCCATAGAACATGTTCCCCTCCCAGACAGAGAGTCGGGCTACTACAGTCGGTACTTTTTGGTGCCCAAGAGAGATGGGGGGTTGCGTCTGATTTTGGATCTTCGCGGCTTGAACCACTATCTCAGGAAATCCAGATTCAAAATGTTGACTGTCAAAATGATTGTTTCTCAAATCCAACCAGAGGATTGGTTTGTGATAATCGATCTCAAGGACACATATTTCCATATAGAAATATTGCCACAGCACAGGAAGTTCCTGAGGTTCGCTTTCGGGGGCGAAGCTTACCAGTATCGGGTCCTTCCATTTGGCCTAGCTCTGTCACCCCGCACATATACAAAATGCATGGATGAGGCCCTGGCTCCTTTACGACTCCAGGGCATCCGTATTTTGAATTACATAGACGACTGGCTGATTCTGGCTCAGTCTCAGGAGCTAGCGCTTCGACATCGAAATGTCATCCTAGCTCATCTCCATTCTTTAGGATTGAAACTCAATGCCACGAAGAGCGTTCTCTTTCCTGTTCAGAGGACAAAATATTTAGGTGTGACATGGGATTCGGTCACAATGCGGGCACAGCTGTCTCCTGCTCTTGTCGAATCCATTCTCAACACCCTGAAGGAAATCAAGCTAGGCCAGAAGGTGACTGTTCATCACTTTCAGAGATCTCTAGGCCTCATGGCAGCTGCGTCCACGGTGATACCTTTGGGCCTTCTGCACATGAGAGCGTTTAAGCTGTGGCTAAGAGCAAGGGGGTTTCATTCAAGGGCCAATTCCCAGAGGCTAATAAGGGTTACGCGCCACTTTAGGTCCGTCTTGTCGTCGCAAGATGCTAATGACAGACGCTTCCCTTACGGGCTGGGGTGCGGTCTTGGATGGTTGGAGAGGGAGCTGGAGAGGTCATCTTCTCGCATGGCACATCAATTGCCTCGAAATGATGGCTCTGTTTCTGGCCCTGAAACACTTCCTCCAGCAGTTGAGAGGCTACCATGTCCTAGTGCGGGTGGACAACACTGCGGTAGTCTCGTATATAAATCGCCAGGGTGGACTGTGCTCGCGCTGCTTGAACAAGCTAGCGCACCAGGTTCTGAATGTAGAAGCAGACTTGCTATCCAGACAAGCTGTGAAACATGGGGAATGGAAACTCCACCCCAAAGTAGTCAGTCAAATATGGGAAAGATTTTATGTAGCAGAGGTGGACCTCTTTGTCTCACAAGAGGCAGCACAATGTCCTCTTTACTACTCTCTGACTCCTCCAGCTCCCCTGGGTCTGGACGCGATGGCCCACACGTGGCCCAGATTACGCCTTTATGCGTTTCCACCCATAGTTTTGCTCCCAGGAGTCCTGGCGAGGGTCTGTCAACAGGGTTTGCGCCTCTTATTGATAGCGTCCCATTGGCCGACCAGGGTGTGGTTCCCTGAAGGGGACCAACTAAGACATGCTGGTCTTCCAGCCAGCGTAATTGAAACCATTTTAAGTGCCAGGGCTCCCTCCATTAGAAGTACTTATGCCCTCAAATGGAGTGTATTTGAAAATTGGTGCATGGCAAGACATGTAGACCCAGTTCACTGCCAGATTGTTTCAATGCTGGAGTTTCTGCAAGAAAAGTTGT
>JAAGKR010010284.1:0-23320 GCA_011419295.1 Clarias macrocephalus | reverse complement strand
AATAACGTTATTTTAAACTTCTAACATAAAGACAAGGAGGGTTTCCATGAAAGAATATCACGGGAAAATAGAATGTGCTCAGGAAGTGGTGTCTCGGATCGTCTAGTTATACAGAGCCGTTTATAGTTGAAGTTAAAGTTGAAAAGCAGCGAAATCATAAAAAGGAAATATGCTTTCTTATGCAAAAGTGCTCATATTTGCTGGAGTAACATGATTTCAAAGTGTCTCATGCCCTACTAACAGAGCATGAAAATATTAAACTGTCTGAAGTGAAACAGACCACGTGTATGTAGGATTCCTGAATTTTTTTAACAGGAAAAGAACAATATGCTGGCTATTTTGGGGCCTCTGGACAAAATGGGCCATCTTTTAATTCCTATTGGGAAAAAAGAAGGTAGAAGTTACAGCTTTAAAACTTCTGCCACTTTAATACTTTTTTTTTTTTTTTTTTTTTTTTTTGCTACAGTATCTGCAAGTAAAGGTTCAGAAATATGAAAAGAGGCCTCATGAACAATAGCTGAACACTTGGTCTTAAGACAAATGTGACAACGGCACACTGAAATATAGAGAGGTCAGGAACAGCAGCTGTGTCGTCTCTTCCTTCTATGGTCCGGGTTTATAAAAAGACTCAGTTAAGGATCAGGAATAAAGCGTCTTCAGGGCTTCCTTCCAAAAATCAAATCAAAAAGGGATCAGTAAGGAAATATTATGTCGAGAGAGAGGCTATGCACATTTCATATTTTACAGAAGCATGGCAGCTGCGCGGATGTCATATTTAAATCTAACACAGAGATTGAATTATTTTTTTCACACTCGCACAGATTTTCAATGTTTTCATGTTTCTCATTTTTAGGTAGGTTTTATTAGCGTCTATTACTGTATGTGTTCTGATTTGTGTCTTTTACAGGAGTAATTCACATTTATGCAGTCTATGCGTGGAAGACATGGACGTCTTCGGGCATGCATCACACGACATATTAATGTCTTCCAATAGCGCTGTCTTCGCCATATCCTCTGAATCTCGCGGCGTGACGGATCGTCACCGAGCGCCGGTGTCTGGTTCGATAAGCCTCGCAAAAAAACAGCCTGGATGGGGAAGAAGAGACAAGGCCATCCCAAGATCACATGGACACCAGAACAGTTGGCACCCAGTGCGCCACTTGTCACAGAAGGAACTGACTAACTAACAGTTTTAACTGAAAAAGGATGCTAGCCTTCTCTTCATTTTGTCATAATATATAATGTAAAAATGCAATAAATAAATTAAACATTGTGCCCTGAATTTTAAAGAAAGCAAGTATTAATGTCTTAGACGACTGTGTGAAAAAGATATTACATTTTTTTCCCTTCTTCTATAGTGGTTATGCGCACGTCCTCCAACCTGCAGACATCATGGTGTAAAAGTAAACTGGATGCATCATACTAAGTATACTTTATACTACTAAAGAATTATACTAATAGCACACTTGAATACAATTGTTTTTGTTAAGCAGTATAAGAGACAATATCATTAAGAGATAGAGAGAATCCCATAAGCGAGTTCTACGACTCTGTACTAAGTTAAGTTAGTTAATCCTTTCATTTGTCACATATACAGTACATTGCTGCATAGTGAAATTCTTTCTTTGAATATCCCAGCATAGCTGAGGTCCGAGCACAGTGTCAGCCACGGCACATCGGCCCTGGAGCGGAAAGGATTAAGGGTCTTGCTCGAGGCAACCTGGTGGAACTGAGGCCCCAAACCACCAACCATTCGGTTAGTAACTGAGTGCCTTGACCCTCAGAGCCACCACTGCCCCAAAGTTAATTGGCAGCTATGAGACTCTGTTCCTAGGAATCCAGTTGATTTGCACCAGTGTTTACTGCCCACAGATGGATGGCTTGGTTTTCATTTTACTACCACGTTGAGCTACAAATTACTCGCCAAGCAGCAAGGAGTCTTTGAGGTCACATGGTGAGTCCATGCAGTCAACTGCAACATTGATGAACAGACGGAGGCAATTCACTACAACTATACCACCTCAATCTCCCGTAACCATAAAAAGAGGAGGTTACTGTGTCACTGGCAATAGTTCTGATATTAAAGAGCACAAATTGCCACACTACAAAGGGGGAATTTAGTGATGTCATAGTAACCACGGTGAGCCTCCTCCAGGTGCGGTTGCATGCAGCCTTCTATATAGATTGCCTGAACACAAAAAAAAAAAACATGTTTTGGAATTAACTAAAGGTAATACTTGGTATGAGAATAACCGAGGAGCTGGAAATGCACAAATTTGTGACATTTTGTTCAGGGCTCCCAGAATGTCTCAGCATCTGATGGACAATTTTTGGTCTACACTGCTGCCTATCTGGATGATAGAATATTTTACAGTATCGTAAAATGGTCACCTGCAGATGGAGAGAAGCAGGTGAAGCCAGCAGGAAACAAGCATGTAATGTGTTGGCAAGAGAGAAATGTGAGGCTAAAAGAGGGAGAGAGAGAGAGAGAGAGAGAGAGAAGCTAGGAAATGGGTTAGAGTATATGTGTGCATCTGAGTGTGTGTGTGTGTGTGTGTGTGTGTGTGTGTGTGTGTGTGTGTGTGTGTGTGTGTGTGTGTGTGTGTGTGTGTGTGTGTGTGTGTGTGTGTGTGTGTGTGTGTATAAGAGTGTGGTTCGCAACGAGAAATTCAATCCTCCATAGAGATATACTGTATAAAACGCTTATCTCTTGTAGGGTCACGGGGGGCCTGGAGTTTATCCCAGGAATCTTACAAGGCTGGGTACAACCTGGAAGAGGTACAACGAGAACTTTACAAAATGATAATAAAAAACTGTGGATAAACTATAAACTATAAATAAACTACAAATCTGTGAAAGACTTGATTCTCGATTCATTAAATATAGAATTGCAAGATTTGACTGTCTATACATACTTTTAGATCATTTCAAATAAAACTTTAACTTCTAATTCAGCTTTTTGCCTTGAAAAATATCCTCCACTTCTACTTAAGTATATTGATTCTGTTCTCCATGATCACCTACTGTATGACCTACACCACGATATTCTTATTTAAATATTCAAAAAAATTGAATTTTGAGTGTTTTCCAAAATCGCTTATGAGTCACATGATGCACATCATAGAGTCAGTTAAGAATGACTGACTATACTGGCCCACTGGTCTACCTGTCCATGGCAGTTACCCCTCAATATTATAGCAGTTTGAGGGACGATAGTACAGTAGGTACTTTTATTTAAGAGCACCACAAGGAGTTTGTACTGGTCAGTGGCATCCAACCAGTAGTGATAGCCAAAAAAAAATGCCCCATTTTGTCCAAGTGCAAACCTGCTACTGTTCAATTATGGATTATATAGATACTTCATATAGGATTATTCTTTGATTAATTACTTATATGATTAATCGAATAAAAACACACTGGTCTTTTTGAGACGGAAGAATATGTAACCATTCACATCAAATCAGTTTTTTTGGTTGATGCATGTTGGTTTGATGCATATTTTCAGATTCTAGGTTCAATAAGCTCCATTTTGATAAGTTAATTTCTGTATCATGTCCGGTTCCTGAAAACTCAGTCAAACTTCGATTTTTAGATGAGGATGATGTGACGTGATGAAAACCCTCAGCCTCCAACTTCAACAGCAGTGGATATTTACAGTATAGGGAAAAAAAATGTTTTTCTAGCACAACTAGAGTAACCAGCTTACAGAGTGTACATTAAAGTGCTTTAAAACATTGTTTTAAAAAATCTAGATATATAGACATTCCACCTACTGCACTTTATTGGCCACTAGTGTAAGTACCTGTAATTGAAAGAAATTAGAATTAGAGTTTGTAGAAATAGTTAAAAGGTTAAAGCTAAAAATAAGCTGATCAGCTTTAATGTAGTCAGTGATATTATTAGTATTCCCGGTTGAATCCCACGTACATGTTTGCCGGGTTTTTTTTGTTTTGTTTTGTTTTGTTTTGTTTTGTTTTGTTTTGTTTTGTTTGTTTGTTTTTGGATGGCATAACTCTTTGCCGAACTTAATAGAAAGAAATAAAATTTTACCTTACGCTTTGTTTACGCTACGTGGAGCTTCGTTCTCCGTCAGCCAGATACACTCCCGGCTCGGTAATCGGAGAGTGAATCACTTAATCCACTTATACCACTTCAGCGCTGTTATTTTAGCAGTGAACATGTTACTGTAACTGATCCCAGGAAAAATATTCAGTTAATTTTATATCTATTGGTGCAGGTGTTTGTTTAAACTGAGTAAGTAGCTTGGTAGGGGCTACTTTTTCAAGATTCAAGATTCAAGATTCAAAGAACTTTATTAATCCCCAAGGGGAAATTGCTTATTCCCGGTTACAGTTGCTCACCCTTGAGCAATAAAGTAAAGTACAAAAAACAGCAAATCGATAAAATATAAAGTGTCCTCAAACAGTAAGTACCATATTGCACACTACGTTAATACAATATTGCATAATAAACTAGTATATATATATATAATCCTGTATTATAATATGTAATATTGTATTACATCATTTATTTTGATATGATAGTATGTGTAGTATATGATACTACAATTTTCATATAATTAATACAGGTAAGTATTATTTTAAAGTTACTTTTGTTTTAAAGTACTTTTAAAAGTAATAAACCTGCCACATAACTGTTTATGACGTCTATAGACAGACAAATATACAAATATACAGACACTCGCTTGAAAGAGCGAGTTCTGACCAATGCACAGACAAAACCTTTCTTTTATTTGTATAGATACTGTATCTCAAAACTGATCTGTCACATATGTGTTAGTTCTTCATGATGAACTTATAAACTAAGGCTATGTTCACATTTTAAGCCATATTGCTCAATTCCATTTTTTTTTTTTTTTTGGCCAGATCAGATTTGCATGTTGTACTGTAACAATTCTCATTCATAAGTACAAGTGGCATTTAGCTGACTCTAATGTGTATGTATCAGTCCTCTGAAATGGTTTGCATGCGCACATTGATACGTCTTTGCTAACACCATCTGGGTTAAAACACGTCATGTTTTTCCAACCACTCGTTCATTTCGATATTTGTTGAGGTCCAGGTGGAAGAACTCCAATCTGCCCGTTCTCAAGTTGTATGACTGACGTAGTGGTTAGCACTGTGGTCTTGCACCTCCAGGGTCAGGGGATTGATTTCCGCCTGAGGGTCTGTGTGCATGATGTTTGGTTGTTCTCCTCATGCTTTGTGTGCCATGCGATGGTCCAGGGTGTACCCCACTCCGTGCTGTATGTCTGCTGGGATTGGCTCCAGGCTTACTCAACCCTAAATGGTATAGAAGGTAAATGAAAAGATCCACATACAAAAGTGACTCAGATCCTATCTGAGAAATCAGATTTGTGTCATATGAGAGTAAAAAAAAAAAAAAAATCACTTCTGGCTGGTAACGTGAATGTAGACTTATAAATAGTTAATGAAAACTTGAACTTTTTTTTTTTTTTTTTTTTTAGATTTCTATTAAAATTAAATCACATTGCCATCACTCACAACCATAATTATTTTATTTTTTTTATGACCTACAGATGTTTTTTGGCAGGTGTTTTTATATCCCTATATAAGGTGCCACAGACGCTGTGCCGTAATGTCAGTTTGATTTCAGTTGTATAAATTTCTCTGTAACATGCCACAATAAGCCTGGAAAACCGACCCACAAAAGAGATTAGCGTGAATCTTGTGGTATAAGACACGAGCTGGAACAAAAGCAGAGGAAGTGACATGCCATCAATCCTCAACTCTCATCCATGCCTGATGTCACATCCAAGCAGAAATCAAAAGCAAACTGGAGCATAATTTATTTTCCAGCACAGCTGGACTGACAGCGTGGAATTACAGCAGGGTGAGATGCCATGTGTGTGTGTGAAGGCATGGATCTCACCGAACTGATCGTACAGAAAATTGTGACAGTTTATTATTCTGTGATAAATTAAATCAAATGAGGCTCTAGTAATAAAATGTATACACTCTGGTTTTTCCTGAAAGGTTTATTAACAAGGAATTCCTTTTAAAATATGCAGCAGATATGCTTCTTTGCTAGAGGATCTTTCCTGAGATTAGGACTATTACTGGTCTGCAATGTGGACGTGACTTTTGACGTTTTGACCTCTATGAAGTCCAAATCATTAACCCTTTCCTGACGTTTGTATCAATAAAATACTGAAAGCATTCTTGCGTTGTGTGTTATGGGATTATGTAAAGATATAAGTAATGAGTGAACCTCTTGAGGATATAAATATGTAATGTTTCCATTCCAAAGTTTTCATACTAAGACTTCATTAAGCTTGACATTTTGTTGGGAACTCAGACACCACACAAGCACACACACACACACACACACACACACACACACACTCATTCACACACTATGGGGAATTTAAAAATACCAATTCGCCCACTCTTTGGGGTGGCATGGTGGCGTAATGGTTGGCGCTGTGGCATTGCGCATCCAGGGTCAGGGTTTGATTCCCACATCTGGTGTTTATGAAAGAGTTGCAAGAAGAAAGTCATTGTTGAAAGAAAGCCATAAGAAGTGCCATTTGTGACAATCCATGTGGAACTGCAAATGGGACTTCTTAAGGCCAGATTTGTGGAGTCCACGACTAATAGTTGCCCTGTGGACAGATTCTCCCACCGGAGCTGTGGATCTCTGCAGCTCCTCCAGAGATACCATGTTCTCCTTCCATATGGATCCTTGGCCTGTGAGTTTAGGTGGACGGCCATGTCTTGGTTGGTTTGCAGTTGTGCCATACGCTTTCCATTTTCGGATGAAAGCTTGTGATATATATTTTTTTTATAACGTAACCCTGCTTTAAACTTCTCCACCACTTCATCCATGACCTGTCTGGTGTCTTCCTTGGGTTTCATGGTGCTGTTTGTTCCATAATGTTCTCTAATAAACCTCTAAGGGTTTCCCAGAACAGCTGTATTTATACTGAGATTAAATTACACGCCGGTGGACTCTATTTACTAATTAGATCACTTCTTGCTTCCATTGGATTTTGGATTATGTTGTTCTATCACATAAAATCCCAGTAAAATACATTTACGTTTGTGGTTGTAACATAAAATGTGGTAAAGTTCAAGTAGTATAAATATTTTTGTAAGGCATTGTAAGTTTCCTGGGATAGGCACGAGGCTCCCGCAACCCTGTACACAGGATAAACAGTATAGAAACTGATGAGATGAAGATTTACAGTATGTCTTTAGTCTGTGGGAGGAAAGTAGAATACCTGGAGGAAAATGCCAACGCCGTGCATACAGATCAGGTGGTGCTACACCGTAAAAAGTCCAACTAGATAAATGCTGAATTAATTAATATTGTATTGTTGGCCCAATTTCTTACTGTGGCATTTGTTGAGACAACAGGTAACACTGTGTTCTTGAAAACTTTGGAGAGACACAGACTGTATAAACTAAGAAAATTCAAGTTGAGCCTGGAATTTACTTTCAATGAGATGAAATCACTTGATTTTTTTATAAAAGACTTTTACCCAGCAACATCGTTCTGTTACACCCCAGCACAGGCGGCCTCGCGGGCGCTCAGCTAACGAAAGTGCAAAAAAAAAAAAGATGGCCTTTTGGAGCTACTGGAGGAGCATGAACAAGCTCTTGAAGATATTGTGGTGTTGAAAGGTGACCATGCAGCAGCTTTAGGAGTGTTGTTTGGTCAGGTCTGTGATCTGAACATTGAATTCCAAAAGGACTGGATGTAAACCTACTGTATGAAGCCATCCAAACCATTTCTATTGGACTTGGAGAGACGCGATCCTTTCAGATTCACATGTTGAGAAACAAACTCTTGTTGCCATGGACTCCTTTTTGTGTCTGACACACTGGGAAAAAAGTCTTTAAAAGTCAATTCTTTGCTATTTTTTTTTTAATGGTTGTGATATTGTAATAGAATCAGTAAGAGTCTAATAAGCATCTGATGTTACCCAGGTATTTTACTGAGCTTTAAGCAAAATAGAATCTGGATTGTCCTGTTTTTATCCAGATCACGGTTTAAACTTTGACTCGTTTTTGAAAGAATAAAGTTTTTTTAAGTAATGTTTCAATTGTTGGGGAATTGTTAGGCTAACTTGATTTTTGTTGTTGTTGTTGTTTTTGTTTGTTTGTTTTTATAAAAGAAAACAATCACTTGAACCAACTACATCAATGGGCTAAAATGGGAGACAACTTACTTATTTGTTGGCTCTCTGAGTAGATTTGAGTAGATGAAAAGTTGGGGTAAGTCAACCCTAGACAAATATAATTAATTGAGCCCACAACCAATAATACTTGAGCTGACTTACTGTAAATATTTGAATTACAAGATGGGTCAACTTTCGAATTTGAACTAAACAGCAATGTGAAATATTTTGGTTGGCAATCAAATTTCTCTAATAGTTGAGTAAACTTAAAAAAGCTGTGTCACTTGTTACGAAACTTTTTTACATTGCTGGGCTTATTTGTTTTTTATAATGTTGGCTGCAGTGCTTACCAATATGCCATTGTGCTGCCTAGGAAATACATATGTTCCTTTAAAGATTGATTTGCTCTCTTCATAAAGAGAATCTTTCAGATTCAATGCCAGAATTTCTTAGTGCTGTTATAAATCTATTCTTTTTATAGCAATAATCTTTATACCTCTAGAACTCTTAAATTCATTTAAAGTACATGAAAGCACAGAACAGCATTTTATGTGTTTTTTGTTTGTTTGCTTTGAAATATTGTAGCAAAAATTATATAAATAGGTGAATAGGCTTTAAAAAAATTAATAAATAATGCAATATCATGTGATATATCATTATTTTAGATATTGGCGGCACAATGGTGTTGTGGATAGCACCGTGGCCTCACACCCTAAGGGGTGAAGGTTTGAGTGCCAACTCAAGGTGTGTGTGCATGGAGTTTGCATGTTCTCCCTGTGCTTGGTCGATTTTCTGCAGGTATTCTGTTTTTATCCAACAGTTCAGCCACATGCATTAGGCTAATTGGCATTTTCAATATGCCTTTAAGGTATGAATGAGTGAGTGAGTGAGTGAGTGAGTGAGTGAGTGAGTGAGTGAGTGCTTGTGCCTTGTGATGGATTAGCACCCCGTCCCGGGTGTACTCCACCTAGTGCCCTGGGATAGGCTCTTTCCCTCCAGCACTATACAGGATAAGTGGTGTAGAGAATGAGTAAGAGATGGAGAGGAAATTTAAATTACAATGAAAATCAATACAATTGTTTAGTATGTTAAAATTGTAATCATTCAATTAAATAATTGAATTTATTTATTTATTTATTTATTTATTTATTTATTTATGTAATTAAATAAAATAAACATAATATTGCATCATATAAATGGTTTTATTTGTTGCTAAGCTGAAATAATGTCACAGGTGGTATAATTCAAGGCATTTGTAAAGGTACTATTCATATAAAATAAGATATTCAAAAAAATTTTTTTTAAATCTAGAACTACAGCATCAGGTAGTTTTGTCACAGGAGAGGCTCAAACAGCACTAATGTTGATAAGGTGTGATGCAGTCCTAAGTTGGATCTGAAAACTCATCCTGTTATGCAGCAATAAGTTTCCATTTGGCCTCGACCGGATAAACAAGATGTATCGATGTTTCTCAACTCCATCCTATAGGAAGACACTTGTCCTTGTTGAAAAATGCACACAAATGGAGATAAAAAGCATAAAGGCTGTGCTGGCTGACACACAATGGGTACATTGAACTGCTCTAAACGGGTTGTGGTGTGAAAGGAAGAAAAGAGAGGAGGATGAATGAAAGAGCTGGGGATGAGAGGCGATGAGACATACGGGAGGACATTTGAAGGATACATAAGCTCAAATAAGAAGCAAGGGAGCGTGTCTGTAAGGGGAAAAAACTGTAAAAGGATGTGGGTGGACAGACAACTCCAGGAAACATTCTAATGGTATTTATTGCACAACAAGGTGATGTAGACATGATGTCATCGATCCTGAACTCGGCCGGGTTATGCTTGTAGTCAATAAGTTATTTGTAGGTTTATTGACACTAAATTTAGTTTTGCTTAATTTCCAGGTATGCACCGCTATCAGCAATGTTATCAAATAACTTGATCTGCAACACCTCTATTTTAGAGCAACCTGGCAGAGACATGTAGAATATTCCCAGGATTCACATAGTCTGAATGAGATGTGCATAACTTATCCCTGAATATGAGCAACGTTTCCTATGTAAATATTGTTATTGGTAGTGGTTAGCACTGTGGCTTCAAACAGTACCTCTAGGGTCGAAGGTTCGATTTCCACCATGGGCATTGGTGTATGGAGTTTGCACCTTCTCCCCATGCTTGGTGGATTTCCTCTTGGAGCTCTGAGTTCCACCCATAGTGCAAAAACTTGAAGATTAGTCTAATTGGTGTTCTCAAATTGCCTGTAGTGTTTGAGTGTCTGTGTGCTTGTGTATCCAGGCTAGTATCCCCTGGTATATTCTCCAGGCGTCCTGCAACCCTGAACATGACAAAAGGTATAAAGAATGAATGAGAGAGTGAGAATGAATCACATCCATGCCATGTGTCATTTAATCAGCACTGTTTTAAATATAAACTACTTACTACTACTACTTACAAAATAATCCACTTTTATTTTTGATCCTTAGTCATATTAACTGTAAAATCCATCCACCCGTCCATCTATCCATCTAGGAACCTCTGTAGTCCAACTAGAGACTGTGAAGGTCAATGGTGATTATTGCATTGATTCCTATTTTATGACCCTGATAGGGGCAACTGGGAAACACCAATTAGACTAATCTGCATATATTTGGACTGTGGGAGGAAACCAGGGTACCCAGAGGAAACACAGCAAGCACAGGGAGAACATGTGAACTTCCTGCACACAGACCCAGAGGCAAGAACTGAACCCGGAACCTGCAGGTGCAAGCCGACAGTGTTAAGCATTAAGCCACTGTACCATCACGCTCATGTAAAATGGCTTTCATTAACTGAATAATATTAACTGAATAATAATTATATATAATTTGCAATATTATTTTGCTCATTAGGCTTTTACTGTCCATGTACTGTTTGCTTATTAAAGTCATGTAATAGCTATTAAAATAACATGATACATACATTAATATTATGTATACAAATCAATGATGCATCTCTTTGTAAGCTTTTGTAAGTAATTTTGTATCCAAAAAGGCCTCCAAAGGAAGGTAAGATAAGTGATGCATCTGTTTATTAAAGCAGTAATGCATGTAATGTAATATTATGTAATATAATGATTACTTCACTGGTAATATATAATCTGATTGAGATGCCACCCAGTGGAACTTACAGCCGATAAATATACGTACCGGGTGCCATTAAATTTCGCCGTTTCATTTTCTACACCAGTGATTTTTCAATTAAGAAATAAATCACCATAAATTCCTAGAACAGCCCTCCACTTTAGACCTGATATATGCAGGTTCCATTAATGTCAGTAGTGATTGCAGAAATCTGTAGCTGGCATACAGACATCTGGATCCCTTCATTAGCCATGATGGTCATTGATGATGATGCTTGTCTTCCTGAAGCTAATGAGCCTGTCCTGGTTATGTCATCAGTACTGAATCTGCCAAGGTGCCATTATAAATGCCCAGAGCACAGATGATAACATGGCTGAGACTGTGAGACGGCCATCGGTTGACAGCTGCGAACAGGCTGCCATCAAACCTACTTTCACAATGATGATGAAAATCCAACGCCTAATAAAATATTCGCCTTATTACGGGAGGCGCAGGGCATTTTTATGTTTTTCAGCATTTAAGTTGTTAATAATTGAAGTTTTTAATCATGTATGTTTTTAATCACTTGCTATAGCAATATGGGACAAACCTGAAATCTATGCTGTTGTTTTCCGTTTTCTGTGTTGTTGTTTTTTTTTTTTAAATAGTGTATATTCAATGCTGACAGAAAGTTGTTTCACACCCATCTTAAAATGAATTCAAATCCTTTTTTTCCCCTCATAATTTTAAACACAATACTCCACGATGTATTTCCATTAAAAAATTTCCATCATCACTGTGGATAGACAGATTGATAGATAGATAGATAGATAGATAGATAGATAGATAGATAGATAGAGTACATACATACATACTGTACATACATCATACATACATACTGTACATAGTCAGGTCAATAAGTACTTGGAAAAGGCTTTTTTTATGTGTATAGATAATTGTGATTAGTGGTTAATTTATCTTTAAATAAATCAAAAATGTGAAGATGTGGCATGGAACAACAGCACAATGGCAAAATAATTTTGTCTACTGGGTAAGGTGACCTTTTAAATTTACAAACTCAGTTTTTTTTTTCATTTATTTACTTTCTTTCTTTCTACCGTTCTACTTTACATTCAGAAGGTTAAAGTATAAAAAGGAACCCATTAAAATCAAATAGCAGGTAGGTCAATGTCAACCACACAACATTGGCTTAAATATATTAAACAAGCCAATATAATAATTTTACCAGGATCTGTGGTCTGTGTAAGACTTAAAGAGGATTTTGCAGAAAATAAATTTTTTTTTTTTATTTTTTTTTTTATCTCTGATGGCAACAACAGGTTGTGCAGCACTTTTCCAGCAGTCATAGTTTTATAAACACCAAGCTAGCGACAAGAACAAATTATTAAAAGGGTGAAAAGCTTACCCAATGCAAAGAAATTGAATGTTCACCTGACCCCATCCCCCTTTAGCCAGATTTTTAATTATTTAAGACAACCTAAAGCAACAGGTCAAGATGATTGCAGTAAAAGGCCTGGAAAAGGGAGGGAACACTTTGGTTGTGTACATTACTTGAAGTCTTTGTATCCAAGTAATACAAATACTATTTCAGGATTGTTTTTTTTTTTTCTTCTTTTTTCCCTCCAAACCCTCATTTTTCACTTTGTAATTGTGTGTAGAATGATGAGTGGGGAAAAAAAAAAAAAACATTAGTAGGAATCCATTTTATGATGAGTTTGAACTATTAAAAAATGTCGAAAATTGTGAGAAAATTTGCATTATATTGCATTGGCATGCGTGTGCGTCCAGTAAACAGTAATTTATAAAAAAAAAAAAACAAAGTCAGTATTTTGTGTAATGATGCTTAGAGGACCTTTTTCTAGGAAAATTAGCTCTCAAGTTTTCTGCAGAACCACCACAGTTTTTCTGAGCACTTTTTTTCTAACTGTTGCACCTGATTCTTTTTCGCATGGAAAATGCATCAGCTTCCACTTTGTGTTTGTCAAAAAAAAAAAAAAAAGTGCTCGCTTATCGCTTATATAATGTGCTACTTTCTTTTCTGGTATACATATATTTTTCTTTAACGTTTAATTTAATGGTGGAAAAATGTTTGAAAATCGGAAATGTTTAAAGTCATAAAAAATTTTTTTTTTTTAAAACAGGAAAGTTTGTACTAAAAAACATGGGGTACACAAAAGACTTTCATACAGTATTAATGTACATTACCAGTCAAAAGATCAGACACGTTTTTTCCAGACTTTTATTTCTTCTACACCGCGAGAGCTGCACCACGAGATGTTATAATATTATAAGAGCCCTAACGCAGGGCTTCAGAGGGGGTCAATGAAATAGGAGTTTGTGAGAGTTATGATAAGCATGCGAAGACTTATTAATTAGATTATTAATTAGAAACCTAAAAGGAAACAAAAGAAAACTGGAAACACAAAATAAACAGAGCTCCGCTGTCTACGGGCGTCCTCTTGGGGCCTATGCCCTTACCGAGGATTTATATGAGAGAGAGCTACTGTATATGTTTTTTTTTTGTGTGTGCTATGCACTATTAACTTAAACTGAGAGCGCACGCTGGACTGATGCGTGCCGCTTTCTCTCTTGCTTGAAGGGTTTTGCAAATGCACTTAAAAATACTGTTTTTGCAATAACTGATCCAGAACAGCTGACCTTCATGTCTTAAAATAACAACTATTGAATTAGAAGGTGTGTCCAAGTCATATGTATTTATGTGAGAGATAGTAGCCTGGATCTAGTACAGAACTAGCATAGAACTGCCCCGAGCACCTATACACACCAATATTCATCTATGGTTTTTATAGCAAAGTAATTTCTTTTTCACTCTGCCTGCTAGGATATTCTTGTTAGCGATGTTGGCAGCTCAGCTATTATGGATGCAGGAGGAGGGAAGCTGTCACAGCAGGGAAAGCAATCATGCAGCACTGCCAAGCGAGGCTCGTATTAGGAGACTGATGATCACACTGTCTGTCCACCCGTGTGTAGGTGTCTTACAATGTAGCAGTGTGACGGTGTGCATTGTGTCACTGAGATTCTGCTGAAGGAGGCAGAGCCCCTGGTCATGTCTTATTGATTATTCATACAAAGTCGACTGACCTGCACTAAGAGAGGGTTAAATACAATAAGCTGTCTAAAAAATCACCTGTTATGAATACAGTTAAATCCAAATTAACGTCTCCCACCTCCTCACGTGATCAGATTCACATTCGGGGGGAGAGCCGATGGTTAACACAGATGCGCTGCTGAAAGGATGATGGGAAATGAGTGTGCTCAGCTCATCATCAAATTCCTCTAAAGAAAATACAAATAAGTAGCTGAAGTACCTGCTGTTAATGAGAAAAGAGTTGAATTGTTAAAAGGTATACATAAAATATTTATATTATATATTTAAAAGCTAAAAATAAGCTGATCAGCTTTAATGTAATCAGTGATATTATTATTATTATTTTTTTTTTAATTATTCTTTTTTTTATTCTTTTTTTTTTCTTTTTTTTTTTCTTTTTTTTTTTTTTATTCTTTCAGGTTAAAGTCCATGTACATGTCTGCCTGCAATAAACATGAACCTGCTTTTTTTATTGTAATTTCACAAAATCTTGTTTGGTGTGACATGGTATTGTTTGGTATTTGATATTGTTTCTACTAATTTGGTGGTTTAATATTAGGAAATTGTACAAAATGTTCTTATTTCACAGCAAATTATTCACTCATCACAGGGGGCCAATCCATCGCAGGGCACACACACACATACACACTCTCACTCACTCACTCACTCATCATCTGTATCGCTTAATCCTGTATTCAGGGTCACGGGGGCCCTGAAGCCAAATACACAGAATTCAAAAAAGCAGATCGGATAAAGATTTTGTTTTGTCTTAAAACGATTCCAGTGCATTAAAATTCACTTATACCACTTCAAAGAAAATATTAAGTAACCCCAGTAAAAAATATACAGTTCGCCTTTTTTTAATTAATATCTACTAGTGCAGGTGTTTGTTTACATTGAGCAAGTAGATTATTAGTACTGTAGCTTATTTTAAAGTAGAATATTAAATCCGGCACATAACTATTCATAACATCACTTTTACTCAACATTTTGATTTCACTTATGATGCAGATTCAATTTCAGGCAGATATCTAAGTACTGCGAACATTTTATTAAATTCTGTCCAGCCAGTGTTGCGTGATGTTGTGACAAATTCTGTCTGGACAGAATGTGATTTTAGTGACCATGTCCTTGGAGTGGTTGTTGTTGCCAGATGGGGTGATCTGAATATTTCAAAGACTGCTTATCTCTTGGGAATTTCACTCCCAACAGTCATCATTTTCACTTACTAGAGTTTCTTTCACAGAAAGGAAAAAAAGAAGGGAAAAAAGGATGTTTTGCTCATGAAACAGGTCAGAGGAGAATAGCCAGACTGGTTTAAGTTGACAGGAAGGGATTTTTTTGTGATTTTTCTGTTAAGAAACCACTCTGTAACACCACAGTGAGCAGAAAAGCTTCCCTGAACGTGTCAAAGCTTGAAGCCTGCAACAGCAGAAGACAACATCTGGATTGAAATCAGAGGCTACAGGCAGCACAGGCTGATTAAAAAAAACATGATGAAGCCTGATAAAGATGTACAGCTAGTGTGTTAAGTTTCATTTTAATTAAAGAATAGGTTGATGAGACTGCCGTCCTTCAATACACTTACCTGTTTCCTCCAACACTCTTTACGACCAGATACACACGCACACACACACACACACACACACACACACACATATACAATATATATCTGTATATATATATATATATAGTGAATTTGAATTATTGCAAGAAAAAAGCAGCTATGTGAAGGAAAAAACGAGCGGCCATCATTACTTTAAGAAATGAAGGTCAGTCAGTCCGAAAAAATTGGAAAAACTTTGAAAGTGTCCCCAAGTGCAGTCACAAAAGCCATCAAGCGCTACAAAGAAACTGGCTCACATGCGGACCGGCCCAGGAAAGGAAGACCGAGAGTCGCCTCTGCTGCGGAGGATAAGTTCATCCGAGTCACCAGCCTCAGAAATCGCAGGTTAACAGCAGCTCAGATCAGAGAGCAGGTCAATGGCACACAGAGTTCTAGCAGCAGACACGTCTCTAGAACAACTGTTAAGAGGAGACTGTGTGAATCAGGCCTTCATTGTAGAAGATCTGCTAGGAAACCACTGCTAAGGACAGGCAACAAGCAGAAGAGACTAAAGAACACAATAAAGAACTCAATAAAGAAAACTCACTGAATGAGAAGGGGTGTCCAAACTTTTGGTCTGTACTGTGTATTTATATATATCACAAGTACACCCTCATAGGCATCATAGACATTTATTGGACAGTGATGTGCAACGATGTGGTTTCTATTAGTGGGATTATTTCACCTTTTCTGTGTTGGTCTGAGTGATCTGAATGGCGTTCGGTATCAGTCGAGCTGTTTTCTCCCTCGAAATGGATGTGATATCTCTCATATTCACCATTATCTAAAAGAAATGACATCAAAATAACACCTTAGTTTGGATTACTTTGTAGAAAATCTTCGAAATCATATGTAATTTTTTTTTTCTCTTACCTTTGTTCCCCAAAAGACATTACTGTGGAAACAGATCCAGTTTTCTGTGAGGAATAATCGTCCTTGCAGTAAAATATCTTTTTGCAATGCACAGCTGTACTCTGGAGGGGGGGATATTAATGAGATATTAATTCTCATTTCGAGATGCCAATTAGCCTAATCTGCAGTGCCTTATTACTCACCTACTAGAACTCTTTCTGTCTCAGACAGTTCTTTGAAAGCCTTCCTGAACTCTTCACTTCTCTGTTTGTAGCTGGTTGTAGATGATTGTGGAATTACAATACTCAATCCCTGAAAGGGTAAATAAATACAAACGTCAAGGAAATTTTTTTTCAGTTGAGCTTCTATTGAATTATAAATCACATTTTCTCATGAATAGGGATGCAGGAGGTAGTGTTCTTGCCTTACAGCTACATAGATAAATACATAGAACCCTGACGGAGATATAAAGCTTACTGAGGATGAATTAAAGGATGAATGAATAAATGAACGAACGAACAATGAGCCTGAAATTACACCCTGAAGCAAGACCAGAGCAACCCTGAGCACCATGCAGAGGCGCAGTGGCACCTAGGGGCAATTCTCTTCGCCCATCCATGTACTAGTCTGTTTTGAAGGGCGTAAGGAAATCAGAGAACCAAGAGTAAGGTGACATTTCCACAAGGAGAAAATTAAACTCCACGCAGACAACCTTCTCAAGACGGGATTCAATCCGAGACTGCGGAGTTTTTACGTTGTTTTTTTTCCTTGCTCATATTATGAGACACAATGTAAAATACAGTATATACAAAACAGATTATATCACATACATAAATACTTTAAAAGGTCATATTTAATTCCTATAATTTGTAAGATAGATAGATAGATAGATAGATAGATAGATAGATAGATAGATACATAGATAGATAAATACTTTATTGATCCCAAAGGAAATTCCAGTCTTTTCTGAGGTCTTTCTAAATTTATAAAAATGACATGTAATATCTAAATTCCACAAGTTTATTTTTGCAAAGATGACTAAATTATTTAAAAAATACAGATCTTTAAAAATGGACAAAACATACATTTAATATCCAAATTCCACAAGTTGACTTTTTAAAATAACTACAGTATGTGCATCTGGGGCTTTAAATATTTTTAAAATATTAAATTTCCTTCTTTATATGTTAAAGCAAAGCTCATACCACAAACTAGCTGAAACATGGCATGTCCAATATAATTGAAGTATAATAAAATATATATATATAAAAGGAAGTGATTTTTCCCCCCTCAAATCAAATCTAAAACTCTAACACTATTAACTATTAACTATTTAAATCTAAAATTCACCTCATGCTCATCTAAGGAGACTCGGGCGTCTCCGGTCGGGCTGCTCTCCACCGTGCAATCAGGGCCTGTTGTTGATTTCGTGACATGGCTCATCTTCTTGTCAGCTTGCTGAAGAAGCAAAACCACACCAGGCTTGATGGAGTCTCAGCAAAACTTTAAACGCATGCTAGATCTCAATGCGCTCTTTTAGCACAGTATGACGAGTCCTTAAGCTACGCAAAGCACACCGCTCTAATTGACACAGGTAAAACCCAGAACACAAAGAAGAAAACTGGCTCATCCTGTCCTGTGACTTGTCTCCAAAAAAAGGCTTGAGTTACTCCAGTGAAGATTAAACAGACAAATCCTATTAACACCTGCAGTGTGTGTTTGTTCAGCTGGAACCAGTAAACTTATTACACTTTAAGGTTGCAATTCGAGGCACTAAGGCACTTAAAAACATCTGCACACCCCAAATTCACCTATGCAGGAAATCCTGCAGAATAAAAAGCAAATGGTAATTGTGATGGTCTAGATTATAAATGTGTAATATGTCATTATTGCAAACCCTCTGCGTACAGTTTGCCACTGATGGCTCATTTCATGGTCACCAGATCAGTTAAACCAGTCCAGCTTTAATCAAATCACTACACTCAAGAAAAAACTTTAAAAGCACATCTAAATGAAATACTATCCAAGAGTTCAATATCAATAAAATGAAAAATATTTTCCTTTTAGATGTATAAGTACTTCCAATGCTTTCCGGATGGTTGGTTCTATGTTAAACCGCTCAGCAATGAAAAGGAAAGTTCTCCTACCTGTTTTCACTCAAAAACAAAATGTGATCCAAATATGTAGAAATAAAACAATAATGAAGCATATGTTTTAAGTGATGTCTACAGGTGAAATGCTGGGAGTGTTGCTGGGTTGGAAGCGTGTCCTCACCTGGCGACAAGCGTGTCACCTGGCCCAACCCAGGAGGGCTCAGGGGCTCAGGAGGGAACACACCATTCTCCTGTCACGTTCTGCATTTAGATCGATTTTCACACATTTCATTATTTATCTATATAGATTATTTAGATAAATTTTATGTCCCACCTTTATTTCCAATAGATGCATTTACATATTTGATGGATCTTGGATCTAAAACTAACATCAATGAATAAACCAAGAAAACAATCATTTTTATACTTTTATACGTTTTTTCCCCTTAGTGTTCAGTTATGAATCAAGCAGGTATTTAATCATATTTAAGCTCATACACATGGATAGGAGCAGTACATAAACAGTAAATAAAGGACACAGATTTATTATATCACATACATGTACAGTGAGCATCCCAGGACACTGGACTTGATGAGTAGGATTCCTAAATGAAAGCTTGAAATGCAACTAAACCAGTTCAGTATGACTCGCAAAAAAAAAAAAAAAAATCTCAGCAACAGTTTAGAAATATTTTAGAATTTTGTCCTTTTATGGCATTCAGTCTATTCTTTTACTTCATTCCTTCATTCTTTGCAGTGGAAAAGTACAGCAACCTTACTGAGAGGGTATTACACCCTGGGTTAAACTAAACCTGAACAAGTCAGTCTATAAATAACATCAGTTTAGCCCTTGGACAGTAGATATATAACCAAGACAGAGCTCACTAGTTTGGCTGATTTTTTTTTCTTTCTTTTGTTGTTGTTGTTTTGAGTCTTACACTCCCTGCAATCGTATTACTAAAAAGCATTATTTTAGATTGTACAGAGATCCAGGGTAAAAACCCAAAAGCAATGACTCTGCATTCCAAATTTAGGCAGGAGTTTTAGATGTGGTGGAACCTGGATTTGCCTGTTTTCCAAAGGAAATACTTACATCACCAAAATGCTGACAATTTGACGTCATTCCACCCTTGGAAAGAGCAACCAAAGATATATCTCCTTTGAGACCTCAGTGGGAGGAAGGTTTAACAGACATGTTTTGTTAGCTATTAAAGGTATATGCGGTTGCTTACTGGTGGCACAGTGGCTTAGTGGTTAGTACTGTTGCCTTGCACCTTGAGGGTCAGGGTTCGAGTCCCACTTCAGTGTGCATGGAGTTTGCATGTTCTACCTGTGCTTGGTGTGTTTCCTCCCACAGCCAGACATGCAGATTAGGTTAATTGGTGTTCCCAAATTGCCCGTGGTGTGTGAATGTGTGTATGAATGTTGACTGGAGGTCCTATCACAGTCATAAAAATGAAAATAAATACAATGGTAATGACCACTGGCCTTCACTGTCCGTACTACAGATTGGATAGATGCACATTTAGCATGTTGCTTAATGCGCTCACACCACCAGGGGATTTTTTAAAAAAGATCTTGGCATTTGGCATATTTGGTAGTCACGGCCGCATAACAGTCAGAGCTGAACTGCCAAAAATAGCTTATTATTTAGTCCTACATGCAGAATGTAGTGTTTTGTCCTTCAGCTGGTTTTACACACAATAGGTACATGATATTGTTGCCTGTTGGTAGCCATATCAACTGGGAAATTCTCTGAAATGAGAATGAGGAACTATCAGATTGTTTTTGGAGCCAATGTGGAGCAGATAGGATTGGCACTGGAGCTGGCACAACTTGGTGACATCATTGTTTTCCCTGAAGGATGACGGCTATTAATTTAAAAAAAAAAAAAAAAAAAAAACCTCATTGTCAAACACTGGCAATGAAGAGACTGTCAATCTTGGTCTTAGTTGACAGACATCCACCCTGTCATAATTCTGTTTGTGAACCTACAGTACAGCTTCTCTGGAAGTTTTGGTATGTTGTAATTACATAACAAAAAGACTGAAGACCACAATATGGATTGGATGTTGTGATGTTGTGTCATTCTGTAAAATTCACATCCTTCATCTGCTCTAGCAGACAGGAGCACATATTCTATTTGCTCTGACCTTTTATTATTATAATCATGAATTAAATGTATTTATAAATGTTATGGTAAAACGTTGTGTGACAAAATGTTTCAGCTGCTGTTTATTCATTGACATTACGCACTAATTCATTGTCTATACCGCTTTATCCTGTATAATAGGGGGATTGGGGGGAGGGGGGTATGTTGGGGCGTAGAGCCTATCCTAGGAGATTTAGAGCACAAGGTGAGGTACATCCTGGAAGTGGTGCCAGTCCATCACAGGGAACACTAATTAGCCTAATCTACAAGTCTCTGGACTGTAGGAGGAAACCGGAGTATCCGGAGGAAACCCACCAAGCACGGGGAGAACATGGAAACTCCATACACACAGACCTGAGGTGGGAATCGAACCCTGACCCTGGATGTGCAAGGTGACAGTGCTAACTATCATGCTGCCCTCTTGAGATTACACACTGAGGCAAAATGATAATCAGCCATTACAGTTTGCATGTGCAGTGGCTTTCCTACATGTAGCCTAACAGAGTTGCATCAATCTCTATCACTATCTATTTCTCTGGATTATATGATTATATGAATAACATATGCGCACATTTTGCACGTTTGACTCCATACACATTTGCTTGGGCGTCTGTTTTAGCGCCGTTTGCCTTCCCCTTCTGCGCATGCGGGATACATAGCGACACTTCACTTTTCCGTCACTAGATGGCAGTACTGCACAATACGACCATGAATAATAGAGCGTCATGTAGTGCGTTTGCTTTTGCTAAATATATCTGAGCAACACATACAATCTTTTCCTTATGGTATGTTATGTTATTTAAACATGATTAATGTAGGAACCTCTGTAGTCCAACCAGGGACCATGGAGGCCCATGGTGATTACCTTTACATTCATTCACATTTTTTAGCCTAATGCATGTCTTTGGACTGTAGAAGGAAACCGGAGTACCGGAGTGTAAGCTCCAGATTCAGGCTTTTGGGGCCAGAAGATGAGTCAAGCCCATGATTAGTCACCAACACTACACCTCTCTCTCTCTCTCTCTCTCTCTCTCTCTCTCTCTGGGATTAATAATATAAGGCATATAAGAGCTTTACTCTGAGAGCACCACAGACACACAGACACAAGGCAATAACTTTATCAAAAAGAAGTGATTTTATTAAATAACAAAAGCAAAAATAAGGGTGAAAGGGGGAATTATGAAGACAGAAAAAAGTATGGTGAAGAAAGTGTAGGATGTGTTTAAGTGTGGGTCAGGAATCGTGTCCAGCTGGCATGACGACATGAGGTCAATGAGCATTAGGAGAGAAGGACCCAAGTCTGACACAATCTGGTAGCAATGACAATAGACCAGAACTGGAGGCATAGGATGGTGTGTTGTTCAGGGCCTGCTCACTGATATCAGGTGCTGGAGTGGCAGGGGCCCTCGTTGCCATCTAGGTCCTCATCAGGGCTCAGAATTGGGTTTGTTGCATGTAGATTATTATTTTTAGCTGAAAAACGCACGGATGAAACTGTAGATTTTGTAGCAACCCAGAATAATGTTTGCAGCAGTAGTTATCCGTGTCACCCACCATTTTAAATCGCTTTTTTCATCTGTGCATTGGGGAGTCTGCCCAATGTTGATTACATAATGAGGTCCAAAGTTCTGGTACACAATTTGCTGTTGTCCCATATCGATGACTGTTTGAGGATCTCTTGCAATATTCATTGTTGCATGCATCACCAGAGAAGTGTTTTGATTTTTTTCAAATATCTGCTGAGGACTGGTTGGTTCATTTACACTGTACTCAACTAGTTTGTGTTAATAGTTTAAATTTCAAGATGAATTGTTTCTTTTTTACAGTTTTCAAGTTAGATTGGTAGAGTACGGCAAGTCACTCCACTGAATGTACATAAATGTTTTGGATTTTATTTTAAATTTCATCCATTAACCATCATGTAGTGCTTCTGTTTGGGTTTGGGTGGATATTTTGATAGGGGTGTGGAGGGTTGTGTGTGTGGTGGGGTGTGGGGGCAGTATGGGGTAGTGGGGTGGAGTGAGTTGGGGGTGTGATGATGTGGGGGGGCCTGGAGTTGAAGGGTGTAGGGGGGGTGATGGTGTTGGGGTGTGAGAGTGTGGGGTGGTCTGGGGGGGTATTGGGGGGCATGGGGTGTGGGGGGGGTCGAGGGGTTGGGGTGTGGGAGGGGTGTGGGGAGTGGGGGGGTCATGGGGGTGGGGGGTCGGTGGGTGGGGGGAGTGT